>CAJQZJ010032944.1:304308-349459 GCA_907164525.1 Lophiomys imhausi | reverse complement strand
TGTGTGTGTGTGTGTGTGTGTGTGTGTGTGTGTGTGTGTGTGTGTGTGCGCGCGCGCGCGCGCGCACGTGCCTGCACAATTTTCATGTGTGTGTGGGTGTTCATGCACTGGTGCATGTGAAGGTCCAAGGACCACCTCAAGTGTGTTCCTTGGTGCCATCTACCTTGTTTTTTGAGACATGTTCTTCACTGGTGAGGGACTCACTGAGCATGGGAGACTCACTGGCCAGAGAGCCCTAGGGATCCACCTGTCACTTCTTTCTAAGGTGCTGGGATGTGAAGAAGTCACTACTGCCAGCTCTTCTTCTGTGAGTTCTGAAGATTGAACTCAGATTCTCATTCTGTGTGGCAAGTACTTTACCCATTGACCTGTGGTCCCTCGCCCTTCCCCATACTTTCTGTTCTTTGAAAACTAATCCCTCCTGAGAGTACTTCTGAAACAGAACCCCTAGGGTGGTGGTTACATCATAGGGGTGGAGCCCTTCTCAAAGGGTGAGTACCCTCACAATGGAAAGCATTGTCCCCTGACTTCCTCTCTGAAGACACAGCAGAAAAAAAACAAAACAACAACAAAACAAACAATAAAAGGTTGTCTGAACCAGAAAAGTGGTTCTTCAGCCTGGATGCTGTTGATACTTTGACCTTGGACCCTTCAGACTCAGGACTAGGAGAAACAAATTTCTGTTGTTCATAATCCATTTAATTTATGGTGTTTGGTTCTCGAAGCTGAAACTAATGCATGGGACAAGTAAATGAATATATTTGACTAAGTCTTAGAGAGTTATAACAGCCCAACCACTAGTTGTAAACCTAATATGCTACTAGAATATTCAGTTCAATTTGATGAGAATTGGTGAGTACTTCCTTTGTGCTTGATATCAGTACTTTATTAAGATATATAAGATGCAAGAAATTCACTTACACATATGGAGTGTAAAAAAAATAGATAAAGCAGTAGCTCTTGTGTCTTCTAAGTAATAAAAGTTGACCAATATATTTAACAAATACTTTCAAGTTTTAATTGACATTATTTTTTCTGTTTCTTCAAAAGCCTGAAGGTAGGTTTGTGTCTCACTTCTGTTTAAAACTTGTGAACATGGAGAAAAGGCTAGAGATGGAGTTCAGGGGCAACATGCTTGCCTAGCCTGTGCAAGGCTCAGTACCATAAAATGAATGGATGAGTGAGCAAATGAATGGATGGAGGGAGGGATGGATGGATGGATGGATGGATGGAATACATGAAGCTAACTAAGTCAGTACGTGACTTCGAGCATTGGTCTGATGGCTTGACTTATGTTTTAGCATTCATCAACAATGAGTATATGAAAACATGACACAAGCAATATGTGAGGCCAAGAAAGATTTCTTTATTTAGCTTCTTTTTTTTTTTTCCTTTTAAAAGACATTTGAAGGTGTCTTAATTTCCTGGTGCTGCCGAAACAAATAAATACACACTGAATTGCTTAAAACAGCTGGGTTATTTATTCTCATGGGTTCACAGGCTAGACATCTAAAAACCAAAGTGACTTCGGCAGAGCCATGTGTCTGGCTACTGAAGGTTCTGGGGAAGAGTGGCTTTTTGCCTCTTTAAGCATGTAGTGGCTCCAAAATTTCTTGCTTTGTGACTGGAATTTAGTTTTCACTTGTGGCTTTCTCGCTGCAGTCCCGTGTGTCTTTCCCTCATGTCACAAATACCTCAGTCATTGGGTTGGAGGCCTACACTCACTCAGCGTGACTTTGTCTCAACTAATTATATCTGGAAGTATCTTACTTTAAACAACGAGATGACATTCTGAGGTTCTGGATGGACGTGGGTTTTGGGAGGACACTTTCAAGCCATTGTGGGAGGAAAGTGAAAGAGCCCAGAAGTTGGTAAAAGCTGGTTTTCTTTGCTGTGACCTTTTCCTTTCCACTTTCCTATTCCATCCACATACATTATAAGTTTTTGTGCATTTGTACCCCTGTCCTTTTGGAGGTATTTCATGTACCCGAGCTGACCTACATGTCCTCTCTCCGAAGCCCCGAGGACCTTATGAAAACTGGTAAGAAAGGCATAGTGTTCAAATGTGTGCGGTTTAGGCTGAGCGGAGATTATATTTTTGTGCTCTGCCTCTTTAATGTTTCAGAACTTGAAAAATGAGAGAGAAACAAAACTTATTTTGAGACTACTTTCTCCGGTTGCAGCATTGAGAGAATGCAGTTATAACTTTCCCCACTGCGTGCTGCAACCATTCATTATGATAAGCTTTATGAGTGTGGTCCAGTGCCTGTCAGTCTCCCTATACATTGAACTCATAAGCTATTTTTAATGAAAAAAAAAAAAGACATGAAAAGGGAACCTTATCAGTAAAGCTATTTGTAATTTAGTTTGAAATTATCCTTGGCTTTTCTTTTCTTTTCTTTTTTTTTTTTTAGTAATACAAACTATTTATTTATGCCAGAAAATACTTTTTAAAAAATGAACATTTTGATAAACATGAAATCGTTCTCTGGGAAAATGAAGACTTATCTAGGTCAGGAATTTCAGTCCTTATCATCATCTTTCAAGAGAATAAATGACACCCTGAAGTCTAAAGTGTTATATTCCCAAGGAGTGATGTATGAGCTCTCTTTCTGCGAGCAGCTATTGGTTAATTAGATATGAGAAAGACCTTAGCTGTGTAGTGGACTAAAGAGGCTCCAGAGAAAAGCCTCAGGCACATAGTGTCCCTGCCTTATAATTTGACTTTGGCCCAGTCAACCCAATAGAAGAACCTGCATGTGAATTATACTCGTGGAAGGTATGTCAAACCCTTCTCAATGACCACAATCTGTAAAGAGCCAATCATTATGGAGACTGGAAGTGAGGTCTGCTTTAATGGGGGAGAGGATGAAGAGGCATTCCCAATCAGACACTTCTTACCAATATTATGTCTAAGATATCTCAAGACACATACATTTGAACGATTTTAATTACTAAATATCTTCCAGGGACCTTTTGGAAGTAGGCAACAGAATTAGAGAGTTGGAAGAAGCCTCAGAGGCCGGCAGTGCTAACCTGTCTCTTAAAGTCATTGGAAAGTATGAATGTTTTTTACGTGCTGTAGGAGCCTGGTCACGCTGGGTCCTTATGTTTGTCTTGCTGTACAGTACTCCTCTCTCACGAGCCATCTGTTCTTAAGAGAGAATAATATATGTTTGATCAAAGACAATTTAAAGCAAACAGATAAAATCAACCTCCAATTTATTAAATTGATATCTTAGAGATTTATTTGGACATCGGAAAGTATTTATGCCATAATGATACCCAATCCTTTGTATGCTGACTAAAAAAAATGAATTTAAATTAAAAAACATATTTCCTCATAGAACCAAGTCATCCCAGGACAATCCACAAAATCCAGTGGATTTATTATTATCCACAGTGTGACATATTCTCAGAGAGGATACCTTTTCTCAATTCCACCTCCAAATGCCAAGAACTCAGCTCCTTTAGCTAAACATTGGCTTCATTATGACCACGTGATCCACCAGACCATAAACGAGGATATGGAGAGATAATTAATTCAGAATATAGAAAGAAAAGAACAACCTCTTTTTGGCAGCTAAAAGTAGGAAGAATGGCCCTAGGAGATTTAAAGGGCACTTGATTAATCTTTAATGTAACCAAAATTTATTTTAAAGACTAAGATGCCTCCAAACCTCTACAGTACCAGGCTGGAGATTGCTACGAGAGATTTGTTGAGTATACCATAGGAAGCTGGCAAAACCCTTCTCCATAGGATGGGTCTGTGTGAAGACTTTTTGAAGTTAACTTCAAAGTTCTCCATGATTCTCAGGTTGCATACCTCTAAAATGACTTATTTGAATGCATCAGTCACAGGATTTAAATAAACTAGATTTGGATTAGTATTTTGTTGATTTTTTTTTTTTTTTTGGTTCTTCGAGACAGGGTTTCTCTGTTTAACAGAGCCCTGGCTGTTCTGGACTCACTCTGTAGACGTGGCTCACCTTGAACTCACAGAGATCCTCCTGCCTCTGCCTCCTGAGGGCTGGGATTATTTTCGGTGATTTAAGTGAAGATTCATATTGCTTTTTTAGTGCAGGAATCTTCACGGTAACAGAATCCACCATATCTGATAATATGAGTAAAATTGTGTTTGTCTTGATTTTATTTGCATGTGTTTCTCTGCCTGGTTTCTTGTGGAAATTTTAATGTGCAGTTATGCGACAGAAAGCTAGACAGCCAGAAGGGAAAAAAATTTGAGATACTTTCAAACATGCTTAATTTTGAAGATATTGTAAAGACTTCACTCTAGTAGAGGTAAAATGCTAGAACATTTAGAATATCTAAAACACTGTAAAATATTATTTGTGTTCTTAGGAGAATAAATATGCTACAGTATATGTACAACGATCTTCTTGTATATATAATATTAACTTCTATATTTGTATACATATATTACTTTTAATGTAAGTATATTACTTAAATATATTTCTCATGAAATAATATAGTTTAAAGACAATTACAGGTGAATAGGTCATTTAAGCAGTATTTCTTAGGATATAACATACAGTACATCTTACTCATCCATTCTCTTAAAAACTGTATTCCACAGTTGACTTTTATTTTAAAGCCTCATTAAATCATCATTATAACCAGAGATAATTAAGATGATTCATTTCAGCAGAATGTATTTCTCTGGACTCATCCTCTCTATCTCTATATCCAATTAAACTTTCTCTAAAAGTTAGAAGAGTAGTTCATTTTAATTACTAAAGATACCCATGGGGGAATTCCTTGAATGGACTCTTGAATTTCAAGGGATTTTTGTCTTGGGAGTAAATTATCTTGGAGAGGCTATAACCTAGTTCTCCAAGCCTTTCTCACATCTTGAACTTTATGTAGCATCCCACACAAATGTAGCTTGCCACCTTTTCGCCTTGTAAGCGTGTTCATTGCAGTGTCTACAGATTTTTATTAATAAGTGTGGCAAGAAGTCTCGTACACACATTGGATGCTATATCAGCATCCTTTCTTCTTTCTACAGTTCATGAGCTTTATGATATCAGGTATCAGTCTCTTTACTTGTTTTTCTTAGACCCAGATAATATCTATTAATACACTCTGAGCCCTGCTTTCTCTCCATCGCATGGGTTCTTTCAAAAATCATTACTCAGGGTATTTTTCCTGATTTCGTATTTATTTCTTTTCTGAATGTGTCTGTTTCTGCTGTTTAACACCTTGATAAGCACAATTCACTGAAATCAGAAAAAAAATGTAGCTTGGAAATGGTAAATTTAGGGGGGTACATTTAGGATTTCTCTGTATCTTAACACTCTTTAAAACCTTTCGCTTATGTACTTGAAGAACTGAGATGAACTGAGAACCCTGCCACACACTTTGAAATTGAAACCTGTTTTTAATCACAAGTAAAAACAAATACAAGAGATCATCTCCAGTGTGTGGCAGATACTTTGACTAAAAATCCAACCTTACAGTTTTGAATGTCCATTGCTAATCAGTGCTAAATGCCCTCGTAGTTTGAAGTACACTGTCATTTATATACCCATAAGCTCAGAAACTTGCATGGGAATGTTTTTCCTTTAAAAAATTCCTGTTTTCATTCTATTGTTCTGTTTATTTTTATGTAACACACCTCTATTTTAAAATGTATATATATATATATATTATATGTATTTGATATGCATATATATCTTCCTTTGTATATGTATCTATGCATTTAAAACAGTCCCAACAATGTACATAAATTTAAATTTTAGAAATGTGCTGCAACACATGCTTCTAAGAGATAGAATGGCCTACACTTGAGTTTTAAATCCGATTACAGTCAACACATACTCGATCCACCACCAAAACACATTTCAATACAAATTATTATATAGAATAAAGTTTTGTTGGAAAATGTGTCTCGCAGTGAGATTAGATGGTGCTTATAATGCTTTGTGTAAGAGGGAAACTGTCTAATTGTTTACTCCTTTGCTGTCCCAGAATACGGCATTGCCTCGTGCTGTGTTTCTAGCTGGAATCCTTTCATTTTTGGAGTGGAGAAGAAAAAATCTGCAATGTAGAACACTCTACAAGGCAAACCAGATCAAGGCCTGAAACTGATGTGTGATGCCTCCACTCAGGTTTGCATAGCCTGAAGGCTTTGTTCTGTACATCCAGGACCCTGGAATAGCACAGGAAGGAGGCCCTTGGTCTCACAGACCATCCATTTTTATGAATGAGCAGACATATGTTATGGCCATCACTGTTCTGTTAAAAGTGCATCTTTTGTAGGGACTTGCATTTGCTCTGTATCCATTAAATGAAACGCTCAATGTCAATCGCTTAGGTGGGTGAGAGTAATTTACCTGGAGCAGTAGTTAGTGGTGTAGATGGTGTAATTCCCTTATCTGGCACTTTCCGTGTATTTTGGGATGACGCCCCTCCCCCACTCTTGCTCCCTAAATGCCAGAACTACTTCTAGGCATTAAATGGACATTGGTGGCAAGGTGGCTCTGTTGTTAATTGCACTGGCTGCTCTTGAACAAGACCAGGTTCAGTTCCCAGCACCCACATGGGAGCTCACGAACATTGGCAACTGCAGTTCCACAAGATCAATACTGTCTTCTGGCCTCCACAACAGCAAGTACCCACGTGGACCAAATATTCAGGTGCAGGTAAAACACTCACATAGAAAAGGATAAACCTAAAACCAAGCTTAAAACACTGTGGCTTCCAGATATTGCAATAACCCACCCCCCCATACCCTATTTTCAATTTCTCAAGCAAATAGCCTTACCTCTCAGATTGAGAATCACTGACTTAAATTCCAATATCCTTCTAAACCTAATTTAAAAAAATTTTTTAACATCTGTTAAATTTTTAACATCTTGCACTACTGTTGGTTTCTGTTCATTTTGTGTTTCTGAAAGTTTTGTTGTGTTTGGTATGTGTTCAGGCCTTCCAGGTCTTTACCTTAGACATTTAACTCAAAATATAATTTTCATTCAACGTAATGTTTTTTTATATAATAACTTCTACTTTATATAATATTAGTACTGTGGCTCCTACTGTCTTTTTAATGGAATTTACTTCATCTGTTTGTGCCTTAAGGCTTCCATATATCCTTTTCTGGAACACTTTTGGCTTTCATGGGCATAATGTGTCCCAAGTCATCTTGTGCCATCTTCCTTCTCCCATCTGTTCCTCAGCTGTATTAGTCTGTTAGTCATACTTCTTCGGGATTTCCCTATATAAATCCTGTAACGCTTCAGGGATCTCTCAGGTCGGGCGACACGAATTCATTTGCAGCTTGTCATAACTCCAGTCAATACAGAACACACTCTTCTGCTGGTTTAGAATGGAATGGGTTCCTTTCTTTGTGGACTGGATATCGCTCGTCTCAATATATATGAATCAGTTCAGTTCTCATTAGGAGAGGATAGAGTTATTAGACACTTATGTACAAATTGTCATGTCCATGGAACTTGATTATTTTTAAACCTTCATCTTTTGAAAGAATAGATCCGCGATTTGCAAATTATGTAAATATAGAATTCTCAACAGTGGTGATTTGGCTTAACTGAGCTGTGACAAAATGTCGCAGACTGTAAGTTAAACATCATTGAAGTTTATTTGATTCATAGTACTTAAGGCTAAGAATTCTAATATTGAGTCCATTTGGTGGGAACACTTTGCTGGTTTGTAATTTGGCAGATGGTATCACAAAGCAAGAACAAGAAGGAAAAGGGGAGAGGAAGAAAAAAAAAGCTGGTCTCCTCTTTTTATAATTTACCTCTTTGTATTCTAATGACCTCAGTTCTTCAGAACAATGCCCCCATGAACTGCTTGGCTCTTAGAGGCTCAGTTCTGGCTAGGTCAGCATGCCCTCGCGAGTGGCAGTGAAATTTCATTTTGGCTATTGGAGCCAAGATTCGAACCACAGGAAATGGGGAGTGTAGTACCTGTGTTTATTACTCACTTAACAATAGTCATTCTTTGGCTGCCTTTATTTTTATGCAAGTTCAAATGTTCAGCAGAATTGCTGGATGGAGGTTGTAGGAAAGAAATCCCATCATTTATGAGAGTGGATATGTCTTCATATGATGGATGGCAGAAGGAAATGGCATAGTACTGGAGGAAATTTTGTAAGCATTTTGCAGTTCTTAAAGGATTGAAACTTTAGTGGTCTGCGTTATTAGAAGCCCTACAGTCTCCCTAATATGTACACATAATTCTTTATTCAGTTCATAAATATAACTTGTGGAAATGACAAGTGGTATCAGGCCCGCACTTGGGGATTTACTCTTCAGTGACTAATTTATCAGATGTTTTACCTTTTCGTAGTCACAGATGGTTTTCCTATCTGTCTCTATTGAACACTTACTCAGAGGTGTCTATCTCTGCCTTTATTGGATAAATGATAATTCAGTACCTCTCAAGCGGCTGCAATAATTGGATTCCAAATAAGAGTTTGCGCTTTCTAAGTGTTGTCCTAGTCAAAATTTGATCTCTGTGTTCCAGTCTCTCTAGTACACTCAGCTACATCCCAGCTCAAGGGCACTACGTGAGAAGGTTCGTATTTTGTGTGAATTACTTAGAACAGATCTTGAAGGCAAGCACCCACTGTAGCCTCTCTGCTTTCTAAATCCGGCGTTCTCCATTTCCACACAGGCCCCTGGGGGGACTGCCTCACTCACTGTAAAGTGACCTGCACCCCGCACCCCAACTGATAGATTCCCCATACTGCTTGTTTAAATGACTGATCTTATCTAAAGCCGTATAGACTCTACCAAGTCTGTACTTTTCCTCTATTTCCAGATTTCAAAAACAGATGTAGCCACCGCCCCCTTTTTTTCTCAAATCTGTCAATCAAAATAGATGATGTGGCAGGGGTTCATGCATATGATTCCAGAGTTATGTTTTTGAGGTTGTGAGGAGAACAAGACAGGGGAAGACCGGCTTAATGGGTTCTTTGATGCTGGAGGAATCTGTTTTTATTGCTTGTTTTCTTTCTTTTTTCTTTTTTCTTCAGTATCACGCATTAAGCCATGGGTCTCATACATGCTAGGCAAGTACTCTACCCCTGAGCTATTTCTCCATTCATTTTTGTAATTTCTGTCTGTATGTATGTCTGTCTATCTGTCAGAGTCTAAGTTACCCACCATGTTCTTGAGCTGACTCTGTAGCCAAGATAGACCTTGGATTTACAATCCTCCTGCCTCAGCACTGTTGAAAAGCTGGGATTACAAGTCTGTCCATGCCTCGATATTGGTAATTTCTTTTAAGAATTAGAAACTGTTGAATTTTAAAACGATGAGTGCTTTTAAGAACATGAAATTTTGGTACTCATTGCAATCTTTGCAAGATTTATAAACTGTGTACAGTCACACACGTAATTTCTCCAGGTTTTACGGTGCTGATTTGATACACTGGCTTTATACACGCCTTCCTTAAGCCTCTACATCAGTTGCCAAACTGAGTTGAGCACGTGTTCCAAGGATAATTTACATGATCTTGAAGATCAGCTGTTGCAAATGTTGTAAGAATGAATTCCTAGCAGGAGGAGCTGAAGAAGTCTCCTGATTTGCATAGTAGATCAATGCTGACGTTGATTTTGACACTTAAATCTTCTAGAAGTTAACAGGGTCCTCACTTTTCAATTTCATGTGTTTCATAGAGATGTGATTTCTAAAGCCTTGTGTCTATAAATGCCATATTCATGAGTGTTTAGTTAGTATAAGATTTAGGGGGAAATTTAAAGCAAAATGTCTTAGTTTCTATGTGATGTACTTAATGTTGGGGCAATAAAACCTTGAATATCTACATTAATGTGTGTTTATATATGTACACACACACACACATATGGCATATGTATATTAATTACTGTTCTGTTGCTGTGAGGAGACACCATGGCCAAGGACATTTATAAGGGAAATCTTTTAGTTGGAGCTTTCTTACAGTTTGAGGTTTGTCCGTGGCCATCAAGTCAGGAAGCACCATGGTGGCAAGCACACAGACATGACAATGGAACCATAGCTGAGAGCTTACATCTGATCCACAAGTTACAAGCAGAGGTAGCAAGACTGGGCCTGGTGTGAGCTTTTGAAACCCTCAAGGCCACCTGCAGCCCCACAGCTCCACCAACAAGGCCACACCTCCTAATCCTTCCTAAGCAATCCACAAACCCGAGAACCAGACATTCAGAGGCATGCACCTCGGGAGCTACTATTATCATTTAAACCACATACCTAAACAGCTTAGAAACTGAATTTATGCCTAAAATTACACAATCAAGAACTATGTATGTAGCAGTTTTCTTTCTCCTGCCTTTGTTCTATTAGCAACTCAATCTTGTTTTCCTGTTGTCAGTATGTCTTTGCTACCTGGATTTGAAATCCATTTTACACTGTCTCGTAAGGCGGAATTGTAAATCAGTCGCTGTGGAATTTTAAGTGTCTTCATAATTTTTAATTCTGACAGATATCATGGAGATTTTATGACCAGCAGATAATGTTTAAAAACAGGTTTTCCTTTTCTTTTAGCACGGATCCAGACTTGTTTCTCAAAACTCTTGAGTTCAGTCACTACAGGGTGTCCATCTGGAGAACAGCCTGTATCTTACGGCAACATCAAGATGAAAAAGAAGGGGCTGGAGAGATGGCTCAGAGGTTAAGAACACTGGCTGTTCTTCCAAAGGTCCTGAGTTCAATTCCCAGCAACCACATGGTGGCTCACAACCATCTACATTGACATCTGGTGCCCTCTTCTGTTGTGAATGTGTACATGCCGGCAGAACACTGTATACACAATAAATAAATAATCTTAAAAAAAAAAAAAAAAAGATGAAAAAGAAATATTTATGAGATAAATTTATAGCAAATTCTAACTTCAAAGTTGATACCACAGTGGCTGTTCTTCTAAAATTAATTTTAGCAGTAGTTTTCTTTACTGCTCTGTTTTATTGGGTACTGTTCACTTTTTATTTGTTACTTTGTTTTCAGGCGGGTCTTGTAGTTCAGGTTGCCCTCAAACTCTTGATCCCTTACATCTGTTTAAAGACTGCTTTTTAGGTGCCCATTTTTTTATTCGATTTCATGAAAGCCTTTAAGCGCATTACACACAAAAACCTTAGAAATTTCCACAGAGCTGTACAGGTGCCAGTGAGTGTTCTGTGTTCAGGCCCTTCCTTCCAGCTTTGACGAAATCAGCCTTTAACATTGATTGACACCCTAGAAAGAAGAGTCTAAGGGCCATGGGTACACCAAGTAAAAATAAACAACTGAACAGAAATATCAAGTATAGTTTTTTTTTCTTTCAGTCAATAGTTCATACAGGTCAGAAACTGAGAACAAAACAACAACAAAAAAACCCCGGTCTACTGGGAACCTTTCCTGTTTGCCTCTGAAAACCTCCTGCAGGAACGTCTGACAGCATTCATGATGTCTTATCTGGGTCATTCCCTAATTGGGTTCTAGAATTTATCTCTAAGACAAGCAATGTAAAAAAATTTCATAAACTCTCAAGGCTGTACTTTTGAAAATACAGTCCAAGTTGTTTAATTAATTTTGGACATGAGCTGTTAACATCACATGTAAGATACACAGATTTAACAACAGAACACTGCTCTGTTTTCAGTCCCTATTTTTGTGATCATAAAAAAAGATAGTTTTATATCTCCCAAACCATTATTTATGATTATGGAGCCCGGATGTTGAAAATAAAATCAAACGTAATGACTAGTTTGGCACAAAGCAAAATTTAATTTAGTCAGAACTTATGTATACTTTAGTATCATGTGAACTATTATTTTTCTATATGATGGTAACTGTTTTCACATTATATCTTTTGGGCATATCTGAATATATATGCATATGTATATGTTTGTTTTGCAGTGATTAAAATCAAAGACAGGACAGTTCACATTTGAGCTCTGGATGTCAGACTGATCATCAACTGAATCAACCTGTTTCTGTGGAATTTAAATCCCATCGCATTTTCATTGGCTTAGAATTCTGAATTTTAGAGAGCACAGAGTTACTTTTACAGTTGGGGTAGTAATCCTCTCTTGAAGTGCTGAAAGTGCTACAGTTCTCTTTTTTTTAATTCTTTATGAATACGCGCTAAAAATAATGAGCCCAGTGAAATTTAGTCTAATGCCGTAATGCATAGGCAAAACTTGTTTAATTTTTCAGTATTCAGTTGGCCTTTTCCGGGCCCTTACACACTGTGTCTAATGGTTGCTGGTCCAGGTTTGGTGGGATTCATATCTGCTCTTGTTATTTTTATAATCTTTTAGCAAGTAAAATTCGAGGCTCATATTCAGAATTTTATTTTGGTTAGTGATTAATATCCTGTAAAGAAGAAGTGTGACATATGGTGTAAATTTTTTACTGTTCTATTTTTCAAGATCTTTTTATAGCTCCCATCATGGGTTTTCCTAATCAGACTTTTCGTCTTCATCCAGTGACTTGATTCTTGGCCACCAGAGGGCAGTATAAAAATTGATTTAGTTAATGAGCATAATGTTGCGCCCCCCCCAACCATTGTTCAAGGCACCACGGTGTCTAGCAGATCTAGATATTCTCTTTTCAGTCATAAACGAAATACTCTGTAACTCTGAGTTCAGATTGTCACCACGTAGTTATGGACTGTAATTTACATTGTTCCTTTTTGTTGTTGTTCTTAGTGTTAAAATTGTCATGTTAGACAAATGTTATCTAGTCATGTGGACCTGCCTGGAAATTCACGAGTTTTAAAAAACACTTTGTCTTATTAAAGTTGTGGGGTATTTTGAGAAAGGAAAACCTTTGGAATTGGTGAATCTTGGCTAAATCTTGGATAGATTATTTGACACATTATATTTGATAACAGTTTACTTAAAATAATTCTTGTGCTTTAAGCTGTTTCCCAATTTTATTGAAAATCGGAGTCGGAAACTATAAGGTTCGGTGAGTAAAATAATTTGGAGGCTGATACTTATACATATTTTTGGTTTACTTAATATAGTAAATGTTCAGTTAGTTTCCTGTGAAATATAAAAATGTATCCTATTAGCTTGCCAACTTGAAAGTCTCTGATTTTCAAAAGAGGATACAATTATTGATGGCTAAAAATGTTAAAATTCTCTAATGACACTATACATATTTATAATAAATTATGTTTCTGGTGACATAGCACAAACCACTTTTAGGAATTAGGTTCAACTTTTATACTACTTTAGCCTGCCTTTTATTTATCTTTATGCATTTAAATTCGTTGATATGAAAGTTATAAATATATTTATATATTTATAAATATACTACACTACCCCCTCAACTCAGGCTTATGAATACTTAATTACTAGAATTGAAAGTGTTAGTGTCTGGTTAAAAATGCAAGGCTTATGATATCGAATGTGCAATTTTGAAGAAATGAGGAATGCCATTTGTTTTTATTAAGCTGGGATTTGGATGTTTGAGGAAGCATTGAGGGAGGCATTTCTTCAGAAACTGAAGTAATAATCCTCATTTGTAGTGTTGGAAATATTTTTTTTACTGTACACCCATTCTTTATAAATAAACATAGGAGTCCATGTTTGCAAGAGCTGTAGTTGCTTTATGTGTCTACTGATAAATTCTTTTGTGTGTGTGTGTGTGTGTGTGTGTGTGTGTGTGTGTGTGTGTGTGTCTGATCTTTTACACTTTGGGGATTTGTAGGTAACAAAAGAAATGCAACAAGATTAGAAATAAACCTCCTTGGTCTCCACATGGGGCATTATCTTGTGGAGATACTGACCAATAGATAAGTAATTTTTATGATACAGTTTATTCTTTACAAATAAAGAAAATGAATGAAATTATGAGAAACTTTTCCCTCCTGAAATTCTGTATATGCATTCACAAAGTACAGATGACAAAAGAAAGCAGTGGGGACACTTTAAAATGAAATCTGTGTTATAATCCTTGTATATGGCTGAATATATTTTCAGAAATTTATATTTCTATTTAACTATATAAATATATATTTATAAATATTATATGTAATATGAATATATTGAATATAAATATATCTATATATTTATAAATATATTAATTACATTCATATTATATTTATAATTCCATGTAAATCATATTTATAATTCAGAAATATGTATTTCAGAACTTGTATCAGCAATCATTTTGAGGGTTGACTCATGACAGAATTTTAAGGCGGTTTTGAAGATAGGACCTTTTTGTTCTCTGTGACCAGGGTTAAAGAAAAATCACTCATTTTGGCCATTTTATGCTTTTTTTTTAAGTATAATTGGCATCAGAACTAAGGCAGCACTCAATAATTACATTGTATGGATGAAATTTTGTGATTTTCTGTGGAGTCAAATCAATACTGAAGTTTCACCCTCACAGTCTCTCAAAATGAAGCTTTCAGGTCAGGAGTGAGTTTCAGGAGCTACTGGCAGGGCTCACCATCCACACACATTTTCCAGTGATACAGTAGGCCAGGGTTCTAATGATTCTTCAAAATTATAATTGCTTTTAGCCAAAGTGGGGGAAAAGGCATTTTAAAAATATAATTTCTGAAACTTAGTCTTCTAGGCCTTTTCATTAACTGATAGGATAATAAACTTGTTTTCAAAAGGTATATGTGCCTATGTGTTTTTGAATTAGTAGTTAAAAAAATTATTAGCAGTAAAAATGAAAACTTAAAATTTACCTGCTAACTGTATGTGAGAAATTGTATATGAAGACAGCAGAAGTTGTTTAACGAGCAATTACACTGTAGGATGTCTTTGCACTTTAGAAAAAAAGCACATACGTATTTTGTGAAATTTTCTTCATCTCCTCATTATACCTCTGCTCTTGTGTGATAGGTTTCCAGGCTCTCAGGACTGAAGCGTGGTTTCATAGTTAAGCTCAGGGAATGTACATGAGCCCATTGTTTCAGGGAAGAGAGACTGGGGCATCCAAGGAGTGAGTTTGAGGTTCTGATTTATTTCAGTGGGTTTTGAAAGGCTTAGAGGGTTTCTGTTTCTTACCATCCAGTCTTAACCTGTTTAAAGAGTTATTTCTGTGTTAAAAAAAATACAAGCATCTAATCCTTTTCTTGGGATTTGAATTAAGAAATTTTATTTTGCCATAGAGAATAACTGACAAATTATAACTCCCAAAAATAATTCAGAGAGGCTTAGATAGCTTTAAGTCAAGATTTAAATATATCTTTAAATAAAAGGGTAAGAAAACATGCCTTCTGAATTAAACTCTAGGTAAATGAGACCAAAAAAAAAAAATCTAAGCTCAAACCTAACTTTAAAATATTTTATTTAGTGTACACTTTTTAACAATAAGCAGCACCTTACTTTTTTCTTTCAACTTACCCTGACAGTTCTGAAATTTTATATGTTTAGATTGTGTTCATTACCTGCAATAATGAAATACAGTTTCATGGGAAGGTGTCATGATTTAATGTTTATTCTAATTTAAAATATACAATTATAAAAAATGTAATACATAATTACAATAACTTCTAATTGCAATTCAGCGGTTCTTAAAATGTGCATCAAAATGTCAGAGGTGATATTTATTGTTGTGCATTTTTTCCTTTCCTCTATTATTTGAATGTGATACAGCACAGAGTCAAATCTCTCCAGTATAATGAAAAACATTGTAGTAAATGCAGGTGCTGTATTTTAATTGACGTGTTTAAGTACCATTCATCCAGCATCAATTAAACTTTTACTTCAGTATTTTCCTTTCAATCTAAAAACTATCCCACCAATTATGCACTGAATTTTAGTTAGCAATGTACTTAAGTTAGCAGAAAAAACTAGATAATTTTTAAAAAAATATGCATACTTCAAGTAATATAAATTAGTTTTTATTTGGGTGTACCGAACTAGAAGCAGTTACTGAATATATATTTTGAAGATAATGATCAGTTTATCATAATAACTTACAATATATTCTTTGACAATAATGCTAATGAAAGCTCTATAAATGTGCTTCTATCCATATGACACACTTATTATTCTGTATATGCATACATACATATATACTTACATACATACATACATACGTACATACATACATACATACATACATGCACTCTAGTTTTCTTCCAATAACATAACATCAACACAGTAGAATGTAGACACTGACAGCACACCACAATATATTCCAGCAAATATTACCGTTGAATCGATCAACGTGATTAAATTCTGACATTGCACAATAGAATCTTCAGTCTACTTTTAAGTCAGAGTGAGAGAGAATAAAGGGTATTTCTTCCCTAACTTTTTAAGTTTGAGTCTGGTGTTCGTTACTCACCTTAGAAAATGCCTGTGTGCCGCGTCACCTTGCCAGAGTAGGATCACGTTGCCTCTGAGACACTGGCATTATTTGAGAGGTACAACTTTCCTCTAGAAACTATGAGTAGATATTACCTAGGAATGCGTCAGTTTCTGTGATCTCCCATCAGATGTCATTTTTGTAACATAGTATATTGTATTCAAAAGAAGTAATACTGGAATAGAAGCAACCCAAGAAAGCAGTCGCTAGTGTAGGACTTCAAGGCATGAGTTAATTTAGGATTTTAGATTCATCTCAAAGTCAGTCTTTTGGGACTCGTTTAACTTCTTACATGTCTTATAGCTAAAGCTTTTCATAGAACCTATGAACGTTACCCAAATTCTTGTAAGAAGAAAAATACACGCTTATTCTTTAGTATTTCTTCTTTTTTTGTATTTTTTTTTTGTGTGAATGGGATTATCACCATGTGTTGCCAAAAAATAAAATTGTTTACATGGCATACCTACAGTAACGGCATTTTGATTAAAAAAAAATAGCATTGGGTTGTCTCCATAGCTACAGTATAAATATGCCTCTGCAGGAATGGATGTGGTGGTGCGTGTATTTAATCCCAGTACTGGGGAGGCCAATACAGAAAAATGGAGAGCTTGAGGCCAGATTGGACTACAGAGTGATTTAGAGGCTAGTGTGAGCTCTGAGTAAGACCCTGTCTCAAAATAAGAAATTATTTTTCACTGGGAAGAGAAGGTAGAAATAAAGTGTGTGTGTGTGTGTGTGTGTGTGTGTGTGTGTGTGTGTGTGTATGTGTGTGTGTGTGTGTGTGTGTGTGCATGCGTGTGCGCACATGAGTGTGGTTTTCCAGAACTCTTACTTAATATCACTTTTGTATGCCACGTTGCGGGAGCCACAAACTAACACTTCAGTGCTCTGTTGTAGTGGCACAGTTAATAGCCAAACAATTGAGCTTCTCAGACACGAGGGCCATCTTGACCCCAGTTCTGGTAGCGCATTGGCGTTTGTTTCTAAGTAGCGCAAGCTGAAAGTATCAAATACAGATGGTGCCCTGTGCCACCGTGTGTAACCCGACGAGGGATTCTATCTAAAAAGGCCTAGAAGTGAAGATCACTACGTACGTACGTACGTACGCTAGAATGTCACCCGAGTTCGTGAGTGGAGGGACGGTGCTTCTCTTATTCTCAGTTTGTTCCCAGCAGAATGACAATGTCTAGTACACAGTCGCAACATTGCAAGGCACCGTTCGAAGGCACAGATTAATGTGTTTTACTACTAACATTAACCCTATAAATGAGATACCGTGTTAATCGTCTACTTAGAAAGAAACAGGTTTATAGAAGATGTTAATTAGCTGGCCGGAGGGCACCCAGCCCCTTATAAATATGGAATTTAAACCCAGTCATGGTGGTTTAAAAGGTTTAGTCTCCCATCATTGTGTGCTGCCCTTCCTAGTTAGGGAGTCAGGTCTCATAAAATTCCAGTGGCTTTTCTTGCTTGACTGCTTGCTTGTAACTGACTGAACCATGACAGTATTTTATCTGATGTATGCCTTGTAGTTTTTTAAATAAGCAGGGAGAACGGAGGAACGTTTGTAAAGTTAGTTGCTATAAATTGCCCTCTGAAAAGTCCTAATTAATTCATGAAAATTTCAGGAAATACCAAGAATGATGACATTAGAGAAAACTATCATTTCTGGATTTGGTAGCCCTTTGAAAATGTATTCAAATTAGGCAAATGAGTCTTTCTATAGGAGACACGTTGATAATTGTGTAGTTAACTGTTTTTTATCTCTAAGCCTGCTTGAGTTGGAATTGGAAATTGTTTAAAGAATTACAAGGTAAAATTAATTTTAAAATAATTATAATTGACAATAAAAATATTATCATTTAGTGATAATGAATTGTCACAATCCTCACTTAAGCTGTACTGGACATTTTATGTATCACTTTAGCTGAGAATAGCACATAACACTTCCATTTAAAGAGTATTTTTTCACTTTTTCTATGTTCAAAAACATTGCTGCAGACAAAGATATGTTGTATTCCTTGCAGATAGCAATGAAGCTTAGAATTCATATATGAATCTGTCTTCTGGAATTGGAAGTGGATGAATAAATTGCTTTTTCTTTTCAATGCTATTTGAATTTTTGGGTATTTTTAGGTGAAACAGTGTATTTTTTTCTTTATTTACAAATCAATCAGCAAATTTACTGATAATGGACAGGAGTCATGCCATATCATTTGTCAGTGTTCTAAACAGTATAAACTGGTTAATTTAAAATATAAGACCAGTAGAGACACCTCTGCTTAATGTTAACTAGCTTCTTGTTGAGTAATGCTGGTATTAGATATACTGTGTGAACCTGTGGGATACACTGTTGAGGCCTCTGGTCTCAAGGTATTTGTAACCCATTTACGGACATAGGCAGGCAGCAAGGAAAGTGCCGAGTGACAGGAGAGGCAGGTGGCCTGCCTTGGTGACCTCCATAATGTCTTCCTGTAAGAGCTGTATGTGAGCTGGAACCTCAGCATCGTGGAGAAGCAGAAGGGATGGGTGGGAGAAGTCAGCAAGGCAGTGTGGAGATTAAAACCATTACAGGACATGAAAGGCGAAGCATAAAGGCTCTTGGAGGCCAAATCCAGACACTGGGCTTTTTTCTAGGGCTGAGAACAAGCCTCTGAACAAGGCTCTTGTCAACCCTGTAAGCCTTTTTGTAACCGAAGTTTTAAATTATTATTTAACACTTATTTATTTATTACTAAATTCACTTATAACAAGCACCAACAATTTCTTAACTATTAATCCTATAAATTCCTACAACCCCTTTAACCTATCCACTAAACCTATTGATAATCATAACAACCACTTTCATAACCTTTTAGAATGATACAGTCTCTGGGGCAGGTCCTCGGTCGCCAGGAACACAGTCTTTGTCGTAGATTCTTTAACACACTTAGCAGTCCTTTTTCTGGATCTCTCAGATGCAGGTTCGTCAGGGTAAGTTGGTTATTGCAGTCTCACCTTAAATAAGGCTTCATGTTTTTTTTCTCTGTGGGAGACCCCAGCCGTCTGCAGGCCAACTTCTTTTGAATCAGGAACTCAGCTGCTCTGCCTCAGTCCTTAAAGCCAGACACAATTTCCTTTAGGCCACTGTTCGGACAGATCAAACCCCTCTAGACAAAAGCTGAGCCACAGGGTCCAGTCCTTGGCCTTTTGGTGTCTTTCTCAGGCTTTCTTTGCTCACCGGCTTCTTTCTGCTTCAGGGAGAGAGCTGGCCATCAATGGCCAGCCCTTTTTTCAGCAGGACTCTTGGAGCTCTCTAGCATCAGGGGCCTCTTCCCTTTCTGGGCTCCATGCACTGTCCTTAAATAGGAGGAACTCTGTTTCAGCTTAATTTGGGCTCCGCCCACTTAGCAGCTGAAAACAATGTCAGGCCAGATACTTTGTTTCTTCAAGTCCATTAAGTCTTTCCTGTTTTCCTGACTTCAACCTTGTTTTTCAGTCTATTGAGTCTTTCCTGTTTTTCAGTCTATTAAGTCTTTCCTGTTTTTCCTGACTTCAACCTTGTTTTTCAGTCTATTAAGTCTTTCCTGTTTTTCCTGACTTCATGCTGATAATGCTCTTCAGGCCCCGAATTAAGAGACAGTATCAGAAACTCCTATATATTTTCTAAATCTAATTTATCTAACCCCTACACCTTTTAAAGACCATTTTTAAACCAGAGTGTGGTGGCTCATCCCTGTAATCCTTGTACCTGGAAAGGTGTGGCAGGAAGGTTACCCTGAATTTAAGGATAGCCTGAGCTACCTAGTGAATGAATTCCAGGTCAGCAGGGACTACAGTGTGACACCCTATTTCAAAGAGAAAAACACACAAATCCACTAAAACAAAACAAAACAGAATTCAAGCAAAAAAAAAAAAAAGACATTTCTTAATAACCCCCTTTTAAGAAAAAAATGTTCTTTGTTGTGTTCTGTTCCTCATAATTATTTTATTTATTTATTTTTTTTGTATGACATCCCTATGGGAAACTTTACCTGCCTGAATTAGGAGCTTGGCACCAAAGAAGTTCTTCTCACTGCATGGTCAGGTCCTGACATATTGCTTGTAAGTAGAAAGGTATATCGTCAGCAGAAGACACACTTAACTCTCTGTATCCTCCCAGATGTCATAGCCTGGCTGTTGACAAAGGCTGCAGGAAAGTGTAAGTCCTTTGCCTTTGTGATCACATGCTTGCTGGGGAGCTGCAATTCCCTGCTGATCCCCGGCATTGTGAGACACGATAAGCCTGGGAAAAGATCAAAATTGAAAGTACATTATAAATTTGGAAAATTCCAAATCAGTTTGAGAACCTGCTGGACTGTTTCCCAGAGCAGTCTCCATTCTGGAATGGGGGAGCGAGGAGGCTTTGGCTCACAACAGTCAACCTCGATATGTGGTTAGTGACCTTGATCTAGTCCAGTGCAGTAGAATTACGTTCGATTGTATTCTCCTAGCATTATTCTTGAAAATGGGGTGTTTAAGTGAAATCAGCAAAAATCATAGTACTGAAAATCACATCCCGTGTCCAGGGCGTAAAAGCCTTGTACTGCAACGTCAGAACTTCCACATACTGCACTTTTTATTTCAGGAGAGGCCAGCCTTTCAGTCTAGACATCTCTTACCTCATCAGCCAGGTGCCTGAGTGGTCCAATTGAGGACCAGTCCCTTCAAAAGGACTGTCCTTGGGGTGCTGGGTCCTTGCTATACACTGTTAGATTACTCGGGGAACTGAAATTTCCAAAAATCCTTTCCTGAGGCATCTAGCCCCTTGTCTTATAGACGATGCTACTTATTGAAGCTAAGAAGGGATGGAGCTCAAGTTCCAAGCACTGTGTTCTGTATTCAGGCTCAGGCCCTCTCTTCACTGCCATTTTTCTGTACCATGCCTCACCCCGGGGCCTAACTTTGTTCTGAATGTCAGCGGTGTTGTATCCACAGTGGACATTTTCTTTAACTCCTTAACTCCAGAACATGAGCTCTGGGATTCGGAGACCCCTCGGGGTGTGGAATAGAGTGGAGAAAAGAATCCGCCTTAGAAAGCCCTGTCTATGGCTCCCACAAGCCTTTGCTGCACCATAGTCTCCAGTTGCTGCCATCCAGTGCCAGAGCAGCTGACTGAAAGCCTCAGATAAAACGCGAAGTGCCTTTTAATTCTATGCAGTGGTTACTACTGTAATTATTTCATGTCTTACCTTCTTAGCTTCCCTTTGAATTAACATAGATAATGGATTAACTACACTCAACTATGAGGTACCAGGGTTTTTATCATTTAAAAAAAAACCATCGTTTTAATGGAGAAAAAAATAGTAATTTTACTTTCATAATGTGTAATAGTGTGTCTTCAGTGTGCGTACTAAAATTAACAGATGTTCTCCTGCTAGTTATAATCTCGTATAGTCATTATATATGCCTCTGGAAATGTTTGATTGGCCAGTGCAGTTTAGTTTGTGCTCAGTTTGTGCCAACATTGTGGACTGGATATTCATGTCTTATAAAATATAGAATGAAATATTTTCCTCTGTTCTCAAAAGCTTGAGCCTAGGTAATATACGCATAATAAAGGGTTGAGGTGTGTGTATGTGAGTGTGTGTGTACATGTGTGTATGTGAGTGTGTGTGTGTGTGCATGCATATGTGAGTGAGTGTGTATGTGTGAGCCAGGGGAGGTTGTCTGGTGTCCTGTTCCATCATTCTCCACCTTATTCTTTGAGATAGAGTTTCTCACTGATCCTGGAGCCAGGCTGGTGTCCAGAAATTCTGAGTAATCTCTCTGTCTCCACCCCTCAACAGTCCCAGGGTCACAGACCCCTCCATGGCCCCGCCCTGCTTACTACATGAGTCATGAGGATTTGAACCAGATCTTCCTCCTTGTGCAGCAGATGTTCATACCTGCTCAGCCATCTTCCCAGAGCCAAGGCTTGAGCTTTGATTTTATTTTTAATGGAATTGAAGGGATTTTTTTTCGCACATTTTATTTCCTCGGGTCTCATAGGAACATATAATAGGGGGTTTACGAACATCCACCTAATGTAGTGAGGTCATTTTCTTCAGTAGAAACAGCTGAGTCAGAGGCTGGGCACAATACTACAGGAATTCAAGAATGCATTGAGTTGAAATAAATTGGGTATAGAAGTAGTAAGTTTTCAAGCTGGGCTTTGCGAGGAGAAGCGTGGAGGGGCTCAGAGATTTGTACAATGAGTGGGCTTTGGATAACCTGGCAAATCAATGGACAGAAGTAATATTCACTAATTGCTTCCAGTTGTATGGCAGAGAATGTGTTGACAGGCACAGAGAAATGGGATTGACAGCAATTATAAGGTGTCTGTGTTGGAACAATTTGATTTTAGAGGCCGGAGTTATATACAAAGAAGTTGAGACTAGTGTCAACTGGACCAACGGTGTCAACATAGAGAGGGATCTAGCAAATACAAGAGAGAGGCTGGGGATGGAGGTTAGTCCAACCCCAAGATGGAGTGCTCGCCCAGCATGGAAGAGGCTCTGGGTTCAGTCCTCAGCAACCGTTCACTGTAAACTGGGCATTTTGTGCACACCCATAATCGCAGTTCAAGAGAGGTAGAGCTGCAAGGATCTAATGTTTAAAGTCACCCCTGGCTATGACTTGATGACGCTTTTATAGGGCATTCCAGAGGCTGGAGAAACTGCTCACAGCCAAGAGCACCCAATGCTCTTTGGTGAACCCTTGTTGATTGCCAGCAACCCCGTGATGCCTCACAGTTGCTGTTTCTCCAGTCCTGGAAGATGCCGTGCCCTCTTCTGGCCTCCATAGGCACCAGGATATGCACATGGTGCACAAACGCACATGCAGAAAAGCATATGCCCAGAAGACAAAAATAAATAATAAGGCATTTCTTAGGAATAAATTTAATAAGGAAGTTCTGGTAATATCAGTAGAAAAAAAGATTTAATTTTATTATTCAGGAACTTGCTTATATAAACTTATTCTATAGGTAGACTACAAGTAGTGTTAGCAATCATATATATATATGATCCCAATTTATGCAAACATATATAATATATATTATATATATAATATACAGATCTACAGAGAATCTGTAACTCTGCAGTGGGGAAGCTCTCTGTCTCTCTATCTCTTTGTGTGTGTCTGCGTGTGTCTGTGTGAATGTAGAACTGACAAGGTGAGTGTTCTACCTGGAACTATATTCTGAACCCCCTTTTTCTTTTTCATTCTTAAATGGCTCTAATTATATACATGTTATCAGATTTTAAAGGTCATTTTGTTTCTTTTCATTTTTCCAGTTCTTACTTTTTAAAGAAAATTTATATATTTTACTTGACGTACGTGAATGTTTTGGCTACAGGTATGTATGTATTACACCATGTGTTTGCCTGGTGTCTGTGGAGGCCAGAACAGGGCTTTAGATCCAGTGGAACTGGAGTTAGGGATGGTTGTGAGAAACCCTGTGGATGCTGAGAACCAAACCCAGGACCTCCGGAAGAGCAGCCAGGGTTCTTTAATCTGAGCATCTCTCCCGCCCCTTCAGATTGTAAAACATGATTATTAAATTGACTTTGGGAACCATGAGTGACAATATTTGAATGTGTGAAGACCATGAAAGAAGATAGGCTATATAATGGCCTATAATCAGCAGAGAAACAACAGTCAATACTAAATTTCTTTCTAGTTTTTAATGCATATTTGATTTTTCAAAGATAACATTTTCATAGCGGTTTTTACCAAGAATAATACCACAATCTAAAATAGTTTGGTGTAGACCTAGCCAAACCAGAATTGTATCTCTTTAGGAACTGTGGGGGGAGGGAGGACTGGTTGTTTCAGTAATTCATTTAAAACTTAGGGTTGTCTGGATTTACACAGTGGAGGAAAATACGCCAAGTCACACAGTGGGCATGTATAAAATATTTAGACTTAAACAGAAAGAAAAATTAACCTTTATTGAGTTCACTGTAAGAACACTGTAGTGTTGTAATGATTGATGGTTTTCTCGTCACATGTGACCGACTAACACAATTTTGCAAAACCCTTTCTTTCTGCTTACAGAGTATCCAGGCTGTTTTTTCAGCAAAGATAACAGAATGTGCTCCCCAAGTCAGGCAAGCTTAGATCCCACTCTCCCTCCCCCCCACCTTCCTTTCCCGTTTTGGAGGGCTTTTACTCCTAATTATTATTTTACAGGTTTGTAATCATACTCTTAAGAATACACTTTGACAAACTTTTTTTTTAGTCAATGCCTATTTTAAAGGAAAAGTGCCCTGCAGTGGGAAACAAGTCCGGTGGAGTGATTACCCTTCCCTCCTTCCTTCCTGAGATTTGTGAGACAGTGCCAAGCTAGAGACAGTGAGAGAAGATTATTATTCAACAGTGTTTGGTGCTTGCCTGTGTTATCGGATGAGCAGTTTATCAATGAAAAGGGCAGGTAGCTTCCTGTCCTAGGCGAGCTTACACTCTGGCGCTGGGATTACGTAATAAGGTGGTATTTAGATAAGAAGTTGTCAGCCGTGATGATGCAAGGCTATCGGCTGTGGAAGGAGTGAGTAGATGATACAATAGTAAGGAGGAAGTGGAATGTCATCTTTGGACAGGGTCTGAGGAAGTCACAAAATGGTCTGCAAAATGAGAATGGGCCATTCAGGCAAAGATCCAGGAACTCGGTATTCAGAGTGGGAGAGCACTGTATGTCCTACCTAGCCTATAATGACAATCAACTTGACTCTGTTGAAGATCAAGAAGTCACCAGTGAGTGAGGCAGAGGATGATTGAAGCAAGGTGAGGGGAACTAGGAACGGGTAGAACGTGGAGGACGCCGAAGACTTTGGCAAGTACTTTTGTTTTAAATGGAGTAGCATGGCCTGGTGGATCTTTCTGAAAGATCTCGGTGACTACTGGGTCGAAGTTTGAATGGCTGTCTCGGTGATAGAAGTTATAGCCTGACAGGTTACTCTAGGCAGTGTCACATGGGCAGAACATGATAAAGGTGTGTCAGAGGAACAAGACCAAATAATATTTGAGGCAGTCTTAGCTTCCGCTAGGAAGATCGGGGAAGACAAGCAGAGCCATTCTGCAAAGAGGTGAATGATTTAGAATCTTAAAAGTTGGGGATAGGATTGAGGGAGCCCTTCACAGAAATATAGAGATGTTTAACTTGGACTTAGCAGAAAGTAAGCTTGACATCAGATCATGGATGACCCCAAACTCGAAATTGAGAATATGAACTTTCCTGAAGTAGTGGCACAGTACCACAAACCTTAGTGAATCTAGGCTCTGAAATGCTCTTGGTACGCGTGTTGCCTGAGTCACTAACACACTGTGCAAACCTCAGCTGAGGCTTGGTTTGTTTCCATCTGTGAAATGAGGTTACACTAAATGCTCTCGTTTGTTCTGCCTACCTTCTTAAAAAAAAGCTTCATTTCCAATAAAAGCAAATACCATTGATGTTTGTGTTGTTGTTGGGTTGGGTTTTTTTGTTTGTTTGTTTATTTGTTTTTTGAGACAGGGTTTCTCTGTGTGTCTCTGGCTGTCCTGGAACTTGCTCTGTAGACCAGGCTGGCCTCGGACTCACACAGATCTGTCTGCCTCTGCTTCCCAAGTGCTGGGACTAAAGGTGTGCGCCACCACCGCCCAGCAATACCACTGATATTTTAAATGTACATAGCACTGTCTTTGTTCATCATTATAACAAATTGGTGTCTGTATAAAGTCTTCAGCCTTACTAGAAAAGGCCCTCTCATGGTACCTTTACTGCTGCCTTTTCTAGCCATGTGTGTCTACATTTTCTGGTCTCCTTTTTAAAGAGCAAATCTACTGTGCTAGCTGGGTGTACATTACATACACACATTACATATATATATACATATACACATACATATATACATGTGTATTATATATGTGTTTATGCATTATATTTACATATAAATATATATTTATATATGCATATATACTATGTACATATTCCCATTGTTCAATATAGTGAGCATACTAATAATGACCTTCATGTAGATAAAAATCTCCTTGTTTCTTTTAGATGAACATTTCCTTCTCTCTGCTGTTTATAGTAACTACAAGAGGGGTCTATTAGATTGGAATTAACCCAAGTACTCATGTAATAGGATAATATTGTGGCGGGGTGGGGGGGCGATCTGGTTTTTCCATTGCTTCCCACAGTCTCACACAGCTATCCATGGTCATCAGTGAAGGCGGAAGCTGGCACATCCCTCCCCTGCCCACATTCCAAACGACAGTGAGGTGGTGGCGAGTGTTGAGAAACCACCACCTGTACATGGCTCATCATCTCATCCTCACGGTAGCCCCACCAGAAGTTCCCTGGCTGCTAGACCTAGGCTGACAGTGCAGTTTTAAACTGTTCATCTGTCAACTGCTGCTTTATAGTCATACTCTGGCCTTTTGAATAAGTATAAATAAGTAAGCACTTTATTAACGAACAAGACTCCTTCCGAGACAGAGCTTTGTTGTGCTGTGTTTCGACAGCCAGGATAACCGCCCGCAACCGAAAGGCATTGCTTAGGATGCTCTGTCATTAAGTTTTGCATCTTCAGCCACAAAACTTACCTTAAGTTTTCATTGTTTTCCTTCTTGGCCTTGGAGCGTTTGGAGGACGTTCTCTGGTGCTCCCCTCTGAGGTGCCTCCTGAATCAAGAGTTCGCCAGACCGTTTGTCATATTGTAGTGGGTGTGTAAAGATACCAGGCTGCGGGGAAAGCAGTGGTGTATTGTAAGTGAATGTCACTTTAAGTCCTACGGAGAACTAAGTGGGACAGATCATGATCTATTTATTAATTAAGAGAAAGAATCCCCATCTTTTACTTTTTTATCCATGCTACAGAATTTCTTGGAAAGATGTGTTTTGAACAAGTTTGTGGATGATAGCTTCAGAAATTATCCCTGGGTGCATTTATGCAAAATAAAGGGGCTACTTTGCAAGTGTGGAGTATTTGGGCAGCATATGCAGCTTAGCTTGCTAGCTGTCAGCCTTGAAGCACCAAGACTCAAAACAGCAGGCATTGATTTCTGAGCCTGTCTTTAGCCACTGAGGATTCTGCTTTCTGCCTGCTTTTGTTTGCTTATCTTTGCTCTTGACTTTTCAGGATAGTGCACATAAAGTGCTACAAATAATTTTAAGGGGAGCGAGAACCCTTCGGTCGACCAACAAGAAACTTCCTATTTCTTCCCTTCAGTCTTGAGGCTTAGGAAGCCTGTTTTTGCTGTCCACACAGTGATAAGGATTTGTAACAGTGGATCTCAACCTTCCTAATGCTGCAAACCCTTTTTTACAGTTCCTCAGGTTGTGGTGACCACCCAACCATGAAATTATTTTCATTGCTGTTTCTTAACTGTAATTTTGCTACTGTTATGAATTGTAATATAAATATCTGATATGCAGGATATCTGATGTTCGACCTCTATGAAAGGGTTGTTCGACCCCCAAAGGGGTTGTGACCCACAGTTTGAGAAACACTGACTTGTAATGAGAGTTTTCTGTGAATGCAATGTGGTCAGTATGGTTTTTAAGTCACCATGTTAACTTTTCCTTATATATGCCTGTACATACTACTGCAGAACAGTTATTACATGTAAACTTGGGTAATGTTTACCATTGTTTACTTTGAAACACATGGGATCTCCAGCAGGTTGAGAGAATGAATTCACTTCATGTATGTTCTCAAGAAGTATTGTTAAGCAATATGATATCTGCTTAATTCCATTATTTTAATATTTTCCAGCAAAATCTGCACACAGCACACATACATTTCTATAGAAAAGCTCTTATAAGTTCTTACCAAATTCATTAGCCAAAAGAGTTAATGTATATGTATGCAAATACACACACTTTTTTTTCATAGTGCCGAAAATTAACCCATGGCCGAGCATATACGCAAAGCAAAACACTAAAGTGGCTACCCCATCCTTAAGCATATCAACATGGTACTCTGTTAGTTTTAGATATGTTGAAATATTTTCAACTATATTTTTACCAATGTATTGTGTTAATATTAAAATTATATCAGTAGGAAATGTTTTCCAGTTTGCTCAAGGGTTTCGCTAAAGTCTGTGAAATATGTTAGTGAAAATTGTGGTTATTTTTCTTCCATCTTTTCTTTTAAGCCTGGATTCTATTCAGTTGATCATAAGGAGGCTCCACTGTGTACCTTTCAGTAGCCTTAACCTTCCCCATTGATTTTAAATATGAGACAAGATCCCCTTCTAACAGGGGACCATTGCCTTACTGTGGCATTACACTGTCAGGAGGTTCTTCCATGGGCACTGGTGGAAAGAGGAAGGGCCTGGGATGTAGAATAATAATTGAAAAGAGGGAAATAAATCCTTCCCTTTCAGTTGCTTCACTGATTCCCAGTGTCCCAGGTAAAGTGCACCTGCTGAGAGGCTGAGGACAGGTACAGGCTAGCATTCCATTAATTTCAGAGGAATGGCAGTGGGCTGCATCTGCCCAGCAGGGGTTCTGAGCTGAAGGAGGCAGGGGATAGAGCTGAGAAGAGGTAGCTCAGATAGTGTGTCCTCAAAATGAGGGGCAGTGAATTTGGCATTTCTCTGGAGGAGCTTGTATTTAATGAATGTCTCTTTCAATTCCTAATGACACTCCACGTTTTTTGTAGTACTTGAAGCCCCGCTAGAATTATGCCAGCATATGCTGAATTTATACTATGTGCTTCAGTAATATAAGCTGAGATTTCCTGAAGTGATTTTAACATGTAGCAGACTGCGAAGCACTCTGGTAAGGGCTTGGTTTTGATGACAATAACGAGATATATGGTATGATGTCAAAAACTGTCTTCCAATTGGCACAACAATCCATAATTTATAGATTGCCTTAAAAATTAAAAGACAGAGTCAATTATGACTAATTACAATGCTACCTGTGCTCGAGAAGTTATTATATCCTTTGGGATAAAGGAAGTAATATTCATGTCAGTCAGGAATCTTTAGCTACAGTTTCCTGGTTCTATCTTAAGAATTTTTCAGTTTCGTTTCATGAGAATCCTAAGCCACCGAAAGCCTGAAACCATGCTATTTTTAGAAATAGCCAGTATTTCTCTTCTCTGTCATTGTACATGTCTTCCTATTCTGAACTTCATGTCACTGCCAAATCTTCAGAGAGATTGCTGGAAGTTTGGCTCCCTGACTGCTGAATCAGTCAGAAATGAATTTTAAAGTATGCCGGAGAAAATAATAACAATAAACTGAGTTGCAGCATATGACACCTTTGCTATCCCTATCGGCATTGTTTGTCTCTCAATAGCGATTAAGAACCCTGTGCATATTTACTAATTTTTCATTTGTCATTTGTGATCGGAATTTTTTTATAGGATTCAAAGCTAAATTATCTGCAGATGAAACTACAAGGCTAGATGTTGCATCAGAGCTCTCAAGCAAAGAGGGCAGAGAGCCTCACATTTTCTAACATTTAATGTCCCACAGAGGAGACATGGCATTTTTCCCTTCGAAAGAAGGGTAGCTAGTTATTGCGGGCAAGAACAATTTCTTCCCTGGGTAAACATTCTAGAGAGCGCCATGACTTCATAAAGTAGTAGCTGCAGATCCACTGACTTCTGAACCCTTCCTTGTCTGCTTTGATCATCCGGAAGTTTGTAAGTGTCCCTGCAGCACAGTGTCCTGCTGGGGACTGACACAGTGCGTGTGTGCAGCATTGACTTCTTGGGTAAAATTTTAAAAAAGCATTCTGAGTAACATTAAGAGAAATCCTTATGTGTTGTATGCATTCAAAGGCAGGAGGCAGCCAAAGAGTGGGTGTGAGTAATGTTAAAACGTGTTATCGGTTTTTGTGCATTCCGGTTTTCACCTCGTTGGGAGGCGTTCCAAGGGTGACCTAGTATAGTTGGGCCAATGACAGCAGCTCCTGGTAAGAATTCAGAACATGCCTCATGCTGAATAAAAAACGGGATTGTAGAAATCCTCTCAAAACGACATCCGAAATGGCATTAAAACGCAGTTGCCCTTGGTAAGGCTTTAAGGCACTCCTATGAAAGTGGTACTTACCACTTTGAGGGAGACGGTGTCAGCATATTGTAGAATGTTGTGTTGCTCGTAACTGGTGCTAATCCATTAGGGGTGCGAGGGTCATTTATTTTCCTCATGAAGTCATTAAATGCCATTATTGATTTCTGTTCAGTCAGTTAGATTGTACCTCCACTTTATGATCACTATGTACATTAGCAGGGTCTTCATTTCATGCACTTTAAACAGTAGACATTATCACATTTAGAGTTTAAAATAGAGAAATATTGTAGTAATTAGACTCAAAGCCAATTATGAAAGATTCTATAGTTGGTTCATTAACACAAAATTGTGTTGATCTAGAATCGTAAAATTAATAACACCGGAATGCATGTCCGTCTAGGATTCCCCACTGTGACTTTTTCTTTTCATAACTACCTATACTTCTCTCTGTTGCTTGGTACATGAGTATACTACTCTTCATTTTAAATTTTCCAAACTGGGAAGGAAAACAAAGACATCCTTATATGATGATCTCTTGTAGAAGCATAAATATTAGTAACTAAACAGTCTTTGTTAGATAATCCATTTTATGTTAAATGGCTTCTTGAAATGATATAGAATTGATATGTCTGCATTGTCTGTTAAATAACCTGTGTCTGAAGATAGAAAAACACAGATCTCTCTCTCTCTCTCTCCTCTCTCTCTCTCTCTCTCTCTCTCTCTCTCTCTCTCTCTCTGTGTGTGTGTGTGTGTGTGTGTGTGTGTGATTGAAGGTATGTTTTAATATTACAAGGGATTCATTGGCCTTTGTACTTGGGCTGTGTTTTGAATTCTTTCTCTTAGCCTATCCTTTCAGAATCTGGGCGGAAATTAGTGCTGTACAACAGTGACATGGTGTTGATTAGACGGGGAGAGCTTCCTGTGCAAACCAGGCAGCGGTGTGGTAGGACTAAGAGGAAGGGAGTTCATTACAGCAGCATCCTTGAAGCTGTGTGATCAGCACTTTCCCATAGGCTTCTTGCGGTCCTCCTTGAAGGAAACCTGAGCAAAGCCTTGATCTTAACAAATGATGACAAGCCCTTTGCCTGTCAGACAGAGGTTCCTGCCTTCGTCCTTTAAGACAAAAACTTAATGGAAGACATTCAGGTGGACGAGCTCTCTGATGATACCCCTTAAGTGCTCACCCTTTTTCTGACGCGATATTCAGAGATCCGTGAAGCTGCAAGTGGCAGCATTTAATATCGTCTTTCTCATAATGCCTGAATAATTTTCCAGAGACTGATCGTTGTTGCAGCAGCGAATGTGGTTATTTGTTTATTCTTCACCTTGGTCCTGGTGGAATGCTGACCCAGCTCGTCTTCAGGGCTCCCGGGGAAAGTGGTTTCATATTCATAGCTCTGGTGGGTTCTTTCAGATAAACACAAAACTGAGGCAAGCGATAGCCACTTTAATAATAGAGAAATGGGGGAGCTGATTCTATAGCTGCCTTTATAAAGTGAGCCCCAAAATGGCTTTATTAATGAAGAATTGAGGTGGGTGAAAAATGAAGACGGTCTTAACATATTTTTAATGGATATTTTTGAGAGAAAAGGAGACAGCATAGGCTGTCGTGGTGAGTTATAGAATGTTTTTGAGATTTCCCTGTGGTGGTGTTGCTCATTATGTTAAACAGCCTGGCTTCTAAGCTACTGTATTTTCGTTTTATGTGTATTGGCCTTCATTTGCTGAAATGCTCCAAGTTCACAGTACTGAAGTCATTTTGAAAACGGGATGTAATTACAAAGGTATCTTATGCTTACCAACAGCTTTTTTGGATCAATTTAATTATCATTACTTGTGGATACTGTAAATTGAATATCCCTTCCCTAATTACATTAAACTCAGGGGTTAGCTGCTTAAACATCTAAATGAGAAAAGTTCATCCTCTGCTATAAATAGGAGGATTGTTCTCTTATTTAGACTGACCTTAGAAGCTAAGCATTTTGCATGATATTGTCAGGTGAGCGTTATAAAGACAGTCCGTAATGAGGTCTGTAATGAGGAGCTAAGGTATAATGGGCCTTGGGAAAAGTTAATTTATTCAGCATTTCCTTACTGCGTGGCACAATGAAAGTTTGTATGTGTCCAGACCTTTTTTTTTTAAACGGGGCCACTCACAGGGTGCTCCGTTTACTCCTGTCTGCCAGTAGTTTGAAGTGGTTTAATATTACTGTTCCAGCTTAATGGAAACCACCGTTAAAGTAGTGGATTACTCTTGCCCTTTTAAATAGAGCTAATTTATTTAGGGCCTTGGAATGTTGCTTTCCTGTTTCCATCCTCCCACCCTCCTTTCTGCATAAATGATACAGAAGAGTTGATTCAAGCCACTTACAGGGTACATTTTTCTAAAGGGGGAAAAATGACTATAGAGTCCTAAAAACAGGAGATGGAGTGTGTGTGTGTGTGTGTGTGTGTGTGTGTGTGTGTGTGTGTGTGTGTATGCACACATGCATGTTCCTGTAGTGGAAAATCAGCCTTTTTTTTAGTTGATGTTTGTGTCTTGGGTTGGTTATTCCTTGTCTGCTCAGCTCAGGTGATTTTTGTACATTGTAAGAAAACAGACAGACACAGTTTGAGTGAGAGATCTGACGGATTTCTGCTTGTGATAGTCATTGTCAGTCTGAGAGCCATTCTTAGCAACTCATTTTTTTTCTTTACTTTGTTTTCTTTCTTGACTGTAGGTCCATTAAAAATCTGATGTGTATTCACAATTGAAACTCATAAAATATAACCATGTCTACTTATTTTCACAGAACTGCTCTTCCTGAGTATTTGTCATTTATCATTAAAAAAAAAAAAAACCTTCCCACTAGAGCAAATTTAGGCTACGTATGTTAGATATGACATAATTCCTGAGTTCACTACAGGAGATTTTATCCTGTAAAATAAGGAGCTAAAATCATTAATAAGTACTGGCCGATCTTGAGACTTTGATCAAAATACATCCTCATATCTTTTCTGGATTTTTCTAATAAGATATATTATAGTATACATATAATAATGTAATAATAACAATAATAATGACAATAAGCTGTGTAATACAACACCCAAACATTTCTCAATTACTTAAGGCTCTTCATTTTCATGATCAGTTTCACATTTTAATTAAAGCGTAATGGGTGGGAGTTAAATGTGTGTGTATGTGTGTAGCTATGTAAAAATCATAAATGACTCTTAATCCTAGGAAGGTACTTTTGGTGTGCTACACAACAAAATAAAAATGGCAGAAAATTTGAATTTAGACAAGCTTTTGAAAACTTGGAACCCCACACAACATTCTCATGGTTGGAAGTAGGAAATGGAGTATTCATGCGAGAGGCGGGTTTATAAATCAACAAATACTGAGCTCTGGGATTGTATGTCTCATATCAGAGGGCTGCCCATAGGCAGCTGAACTTTAAAAATAGGCCGCAGTTTTGAGCTTCCGTTAGAGTTAGACTCAATTACCAGTTCATTAGTGGTGTAGATTTATTCTTTTTTATCAAAATAGGCAATCCCGGGTAGACATTTAAACACAGATGCGTGTAGATTAGATAGTAACTCTAAAGAGCCCTACACTTAGCTCTTCCGGAAAGAGAGTCTTTAAGGATACTGCTTACCAGTCCCAGAGTAATGAAAATGAAAATGTAAGTTCTGGAAGGGGAAGGTGTAGCAACTGTGTAGGCCTTGAAGCATGTGATGTCTCTTCTTTTCATAGGTAGGCGTTTGTGTGTTGGAGGTGGTGTGGGTGTTAGGGTGTTAGGGTACCTGCGTAATGACACCTCTAGTCTGAGGGTTGATGTTCTCAGCCTGGAATTCAGCTGCTGACTCATGCCATGTGTTTCTGTACCATCAAGTAGGGCACCTAAATGTGTTTTTGTTGTTGATGATCATTGACACACATTAAATTTAGCAGAAATGAAGACCAATTAGGAAAACTGCTCAGTGCTTCTCCTCCCATCTTGAGAATTGTGTGTGTGCACTATGGACTTTTTACGCCTCTCCCTATGCCCAGTGCCTTGATCTTCCCTCACTACTCTAATCATCTCTCACTGAGATGGTACCAAATGGGCAGCATCTTGCTAAAACACTTCTTCCATTAGCTTTTTCAGTGGCTTCCTGTGCACTCTTAAATTTCATTAAAGATATCCTATGAAAAGATGTTCCTATTATACTGGGTCTTGGTGTAGTTCACAGGGTGACCCGCAAAGCTGTAACTCTACAAATGGGGCCAATTAGGCAAGTTTTCTCAAAGCTCGAAGGAGCTTTGTATTCACTGGCAGGAAGCATTTTCCTGAATTTGTTGGTGTTCAGTAGTGTAAATCTGGTCGAAGTCTGAAAGTAGTGGCATGGGTGTGATTTTAACTTCATGTGGTCTCTGGTCCTTGAGGTGCTTAAACAGTGATAAGATTGAGACAATCTGGCTTACTAATGAAATTATTGACATGGCAGTAAGGCACAAATGGAGGACCGGGTTGTTCAAACTATGGTGATCTGAACAATGTCCTTAAAATTGGAGGTTAAAGAATTTGGTTGTTATGTTCAAGGAAATAAGGGCTGTGGTCTCAAGCCTCCATTGCAAAATATCCATGGACATTTACTTTCCACAAGTATCGGAAGTGTCAGCCCCACAACCAGATCTCAAGAGAGTTGCCATAAATGATTTTTCCAGCATCACAGGATAAATAAGGAAATCACATGATATTGGGACTCAGATCTGTTACTGGAAAGTCTTTTCTTGAAAAGCTGCCCACCCTCATATTAGTGTGGCCCATGACTTGGCTGACATTGTAAAGACAAAAAAAGGAAAAAAAGCTGTGTTAAGAAAAGACACTGGGGCTGGAGAGATGGCTTAGCGGTTAAGAGCACTGGCTGCTCTTCCAGAGGTCATGAGTTCAATTCCCAGCAACCACATGGTGGCTCACAACCATCCATAATGAAATCTGGTGCCCTCTTCTGGCCTGTAGATATACCTGCAGACTATACACTGTATACGTAATAAATAAATCTTTAAAAAAAGAAAAGACACTGGAGCCGGGTGTGGTGTTGCACTCCTTTAATTCCAGCACTTGTGAGGCAGAGGCAGGCAGATCTCTATGAGTTCTAGACCAGCCCGGCCTACATAGTGAGTCCCAGGAACCACGGCTACACAGAGAAACCCTGTCTCAAAGAGCAAGAGAGAGAGACCTCTTCCCTGTTCTCTTCATCTCTGATTCCCTTTGATAAATCATAACAAGTAAACAGTGAAAATTAAAAAAGTGTTCATGTCATCAACTTCATCCCCATGATGGCTCCTTAAGTATCTCTTATTATGTTTTATTAAAAAAAAATATATATATATATATATATGTTTCTTTTACAGGCCATAATCATGATGGATGTATAAACACAGGGTAGCAGATGTCACCATAAAGCATATGTATGTTTGTAAAGGGAACCTAGAGTTGCTGTGTTCATCATGGATTCCCCAAATAGCAATGAAGCTATGGAGCCCAAAGGAAGAAAAATAGTGCTTGAAAGAGGGCCTTCTGTGACTTTGGTTTACATCGCCACCAGAATACCATTCTGAAGGATTAGAAGAGGTTCTGCAGCTTTTCTGAAGCTGCTGCAAGAAAGCAGGATTCAGGAATTAAACTAAGTAACCAAGACACAGTAAAATAAGATTGAGTAAATTTAGGGATTGACCAACGAATTACTAATTAAGTAAATGCTGAAAGGTAACAAAATTAGATCATGTTCCAAAGAGCATCTTCAAAAAGTATATTGCCAACTGTATTAAATGACAAGAGCCATATGATCATGACTTACTTTGAACTCACCTATACTGTAAGTCTGTCTTGTGTTGTATGGATAGTTGATTTCCCATATTCCCTAGCCCCAACCACATTCATTGGTTTTTTTGTTTTGTTTTGTTTTGTTTTTTACTAGAAGCCAGAGTGTAAACTACTACAAATTAAATAAGTCTTATTGCACCTGTCTATTTTTCTTCCTTTTTTCTCTTTCTGGTGTCTGAAGTATGGTTTAGCTGGAAACAGGACTGTGGTTTTCTAGAGTAGAAAAAAATATGAATAAGAAGGTGAAGGAGCAATTGGGATTGACTTAGCTTTCTATTTCTGTAGTTCAGCATAGAAGCTGATCCAAGTCAGTATGCCAGTCATACTCAACAGTGTCACTTGATAATCTAAAACAAATAAATAGTTAACAAAATTCCAGTATAAACAGGGGATGAATAAATAAAGAAGGTGTTTTTTAAACGTATTTGTTAAAATTGTTGATTTAGACCTAAGTGGTGTCCAGTAATTATTAAAAGAATTGAGTGTCTATTGGGGAGAAGGAGGTAGGGTTGCACTTACAGCAGATCCCTGATTGATGTATGTGCAATGTATATTTGAGTGGGAAAGTGTCGCGTCCCTCTCGACCGGCAAGAACGACGCAACTCGCAAAAGCTCTTCTCAAGCAGTTTATTCAGGTCCCTTGAAAACAGTCTTCCGAATAATGGGGCAGACCCAACCCACAGGCTAAATACTAATTAGACAGCCAATCAAGTAAAGCCACGTAGTGCAATCTTAGAGGCCCACGTATGCGGAAGCAAGCCAGATCAGCGGTCTTTGCCAAATATGGACTTGTTTACTACCGAGAGCGCTCACCGTCGGGCTGGTGGAAGGCGGAGACCAGCGCCATCTTTAAGGCGCGGCACGTCGCAGCTCTCTACAGTTCCTCCTTTTTTATTTTTTCTAAAGATGACAGAAGTCCCTGGAAAGGTTTCGTAATCCCCCTATTTGGGGATCTCACGGTGGGCCTGAGCCTGTAGGAGGGCAGTGCTCAAACTCTTACCCGTCTCTGGGTCAGCCTCCCCACTCGGGACTGCCCTGTCTTAGGTGGCCGAGACTTACCCGTCAACTCCGTCACTGACTTACCAGACCCTAATATCCGTGGAACGAATTCCTCAGTGGGCAGGGACTATGCTTAGTGAAGATTTACTTCACGGCAGCAAGCCATGCCTGAGGGGACTGGCCCGCCTCAATGGCAACAAGGGCTTGTATAATCATGGCTGCGTTACGCTTTTGTGTGGCTCTCATTTTGTAGATGCACCATAGGCAAACCAGAGAGGCTAGCATCATTAGTATCGCCAAAGAGCCTACACCCGCCCACTCCTTAAGATGATCCATAGCCGTCTGTATCCAAGAAGTCAAGCCAGTAGCCAGGCTCAGATCCACTCGAGTGGAATTGATGTGGATGATTGTTGCTCACAGCTCTCTCATCAAATTTTCAAATTCAGCCGACCAATCCTGTAAGAGAAACTTTGACAATTGTCTGGACAAGTTAGCAGCTTTTGTATAATTTTGATATTGTACGGAGGTAACACACAAACCTTGCATTTTCCACTCACACCCCAATTGTGCTAGTTGCCAAAGAGAATCAATCTGTTCTTGTATTAAATCTATGCGTTGATTAACTATCATAAGACCTCCTTTGAGATGAGAATTCATAGAGTTCTGAGTATCCAATGCCTGTGCCACAGTGGCTGAGATGTTATTCAGGGCATTGGCAGTCTGTATAGAACTAGACAAGGCAATAGCTGAGGCAGTAGCTCCCACAGCAGCAATAGTGATAGCAGTAACAATAGCTGCAGTGATGCCAAAATCTCTTTTAAACCTGAATAGCATCATGGTATTAGGAGCCTCTACAGGAACTGGTACATATCGAGGCATTCTAGTCACCACAGCCACAGGAAAGGCTGTGGCATTCCAGCATAGGGCATAAAAACATGTGCCCGGAGTGCATACTAACTTTTCTTCACCCAAGGATGCACTCCCATTACTTACAATCCACAGAAAAAGAGGCCAGAGACACATTGGTCACATGCACGATGGCAGTTCTCAGATTCTGCATCAGCTTATCAAACTCGCCAGACCAATTTTCCTGTAAGATACTGAGAGAGTTGCTTAGACAAATTTGCAGCTACAGTATAATTTTGATATGGCACAGAGGTCACACACAAACCAGTCATTTTCCACTCACAGCCAATCTGGGCCACCTGCCACAATACATCCAAGGCCATGGCTACATTGGCTGACAAATTATTCAAGGTAGCGGCAGTCTGCACTGAGGCATCCAGGCTTCCAACCCCTTGTTTTTATAAGGGGTGATAGCTGCTTTACATTCCTTTGTACCTTGCTCATACACAAGTTGTTTAATTAAGGGCATTGCCAAATCAGGGTCTCCAAATACCCTTCCAGCTGCTTCAACCATTATAGCCACGAAGTCTGAGAAAGGCTCCAGGGGATCCTGAATAACCTTGGTTAGATTGCCATTCACTTCCCCTTTGTTAGGCAATGATTTCCAAACTCTGGTTGCGATTAAATTGATTTGCTCAAACACCTGAGCCGGATACCCAGTTTGTTGTTGAGCAAATCGACCTTGCCCAAGAAGCATGTCCACATCCCAGGCTGGGTTTCCTGCTGCACGATTAGCAGCAGCTTGTTCATTAGCAAACTCAATCAAGAAAGCCTTCCAATCTAAGTATTGCCCTGGACTTAAGCAGGCGCGGACCAGGCCACTCCAATCACTTGGAGTCATACAATGTCTGCTTAATGCTTCCACTTGAGCCATTGTAAAAGAAGCGGTAGTACCATAAGTACGAACTGACTCTGCAAGAGATTTTACCACCTTAAAATCAAGCGGTTCCTCGTATCTGTTCCCTTGTGGGTCTTGATATACAGGATAAGCAAACTGTAATTCTGTTCTTACTTGTGTCCACATCCCCGGGCAGAAAGATCTCCCTACTTTCAGTGACTGAACATGCTGATCTATCTGAGTGGCTTCTGGATATGGAGGAGGAGTTAAAGGTGCCATGGCAACGGCTTTGTTTACACCAGCTGCCGCCAGCGTGGCTGAAGGCGCTGTAGCGACGACTCCGCCCACTCCGACTGCTGCTGACGTGTCAGGCGCCATGGCAACAGCTCCACCCACACCGACTGCAGCAGCGGCTCCTCCCACACCGACTGCCGCCTGCGTGTCCTTCTCTTTTACTTTTTTCTTTTCCTTTTTTCTTATAACAGTCCTCTCCAACTGTTCTAGTAGAGCGTGTAGCTCTCCTTCAGAATCTGTGCTCTCTGAGTCCTCAAAATCTCTAAAATCTCTAAAATCTGTGAGATCGGGATAGAGAGGAACTTTCTTTCTGCCTCCCTTTTCACTGTCTGCCTGCTCAAATCTTTCGCCTTTGTCACTGTCTACTTGCTCAGATCTTTCCCCTTGCAGCAGTTCCAAGGCTGACTCTCCCTCTCTGATTGCATTACAACATCTCTGATCTTCTAAACAACTCCTCACCATTTTCCAAATCGGTCTTACTCCATGCTTCAGAGTCCCTTGCTCCCAAGCAAAATCCAAGTCCCTGCCCAATCTGTCCCAGCAGGATACTGTAAGATTCCCAGACACCGCAAACCACGGAGCCACGGAATCACACTCATTCAAAAATCTTTCTAAGGTAGACTTCTTAATCTTTAATTTCCTAGCTAAAAGTAGCTCCTGAAGAGCCAGAAAAATTGGGTGTGACTCAGACAACCCCATGTTTAAAAATTTACTTTCAGTTTGCAGCTTCTCCACGAAACTGTATCTTTTGTTCGCTATCTCCACGAAACCTTACCGTACGTTCACTATCTCCGCGAAACTTCACCTTACGTTCGCTATTATCCGCGAAACTTTACCTTGCGTTCGCTATCTCCGTGAAACTTTATTGTCCTGATTTATCCCAGGAACTTACCAGTGCACTGCCCCTGACTGCAAGAGTTCTGAGTCTTTTCTGGTTCCCCGTACGGGCCACCACTTGTCGCGTCCCTCTCGACCGGCAAGAACGACGCAACTCGCAAAAGCTCTTCTCAAGCAGTTTATTCAGGTCCCTTGAAAACAGTCTTCCGAATAATGGGGCAGACCCAACCCACAGGCTAAATACTAATTAGACAGCCAATCAAGTAAAGCCACGTAGTGCAATCTTAGAGGCCCACGTATGCGGAAGCAAGCCAGATCAGCGGTCTTTGCCAAATATGGACTTGTTTACCACCGAGAGCGCTCACCGTCGGGCTGGTGGAAGGCGGAGACCAGCGCCATCTTTAAGGCGCGGCACGTCGCAGCTCTCTACAGGAAAGTAAGGAAGGAGCACACCCTAGGTGATAACATATGTGTTTCCAAGTGAGTAGAGCCAGGGAGAATAAGATGTATTTGTTTCATCTTGATATCGTGGACTTTAGCTTTGCTACAAAGATGAACATGCACATGTATTTATGTGCATAAAAAGCAGAGAGAAAAACTTTGTGACATGAACACACAAGATGGTTTGGTGCGTGTCAGGCAAGTTAAAGTTTATGTTATGTCAGGCAGACAGTTGTGCTTGGCTACTAAGACCTAAGTCATCCGGGCATCTTCATTCAAGAGGAGCGCTGAGCCCACTAACTCAACAGGACACTGATAGCCAGGATAAAACCTATCAATAATGAGAGAATGACAGAAATATAAATGGAGAAAGACCCAGAGTTTGAAAGAGATGTTTGAAATTTAAGACTAACTACAGAGGTGTCTAGTAGAGAGGTTTTGTGTGATGCTGGGCTCCACGAAATCTTCCCTTGTTGTTGGTTTTATTAGAACCATCCTGAGTTCATTAGCAGGCCTTTCCTCCAGATTTTATGAATATCAAGCAGGCAATATAATTAGTAGGGATTTTGCAAGAGTGGAGTTGGATTGTATTTTGTAGTGTTTATCCTTTTATAAACTAATTTTAATTAAGTTGATTTAGCTACATAGTAAATGGGATCATACTGGAAGGTCCCTCGTGAACAAGTGTCGTTTTCCAACCCTCTGTGTTTCCTTGTTCAATCCCTTACACTTTTATCTGTTCTTTTTTAAATCTGGCCACCACAGTCACATTACTAGATAATACCCTAACATTTCTGGCTTCAACCATCTTGGCTTTATTTTGAGATGGGGATAGTTACCTCGTACAGTCGGTCCACTTGCTTTCTTCCAACATGACAGCAACTTAGCAGTTAAGTGTGTATTGCTAACTGGGCTTTGCTCTTTGCTTCCTTTGCTAGAAAAAAAGGTTCACAGATACGTTAGAAGGGAAATGTGCTTTCTCAGTCATTATGTGTTAAAAATCACCTTGTCCCTCCCTTTCCTATAAATGTTTATGGGTGAATACCTTTTATCTGAAGCTGGTTTGTTTCTCCCTAAGAGGATCTTCCACATTTACCCGAAGGTTAAATAACTCAACTGATAATTTCAGCATACAAACCAAAAGAGGTGACTGTTTGCCCAAGTATTCTTTCTTTTGAGTTATATTGTATGTGAGAGAGAGAGACAAGGAATTCTTATGTAGCCCACAGATGCCTGGAATTCACTCTGTAAGTACAGACTGCCTTGGGCTCATGGTCCTTCCCCAGCCTCCCAAAGGCTGGGGTGACAAGTGTGTGTCACCGCACTATTACATTTCAACTATGTTTTTAATCTCTCCGTCTTACTCCCGTCTCTGTCATGCTTAGTGCCCTAAAGTCCCAATGCTTTACCTCTGTTTCTTCAAAGAATGTACAACACATTTCCTGCCTTAGGAGGAGTTGGAGGGAGTTGGAGGTTCTGGGAGTTTTCAATTGGATGGGAGTGGATCTGTCTTTGGACTTCCAGCCTATACCCCTGTGTTCTGTCCCAAGCTCCTCTGCCATTTGTCTTGCCTGTGGCCTCCAGTCAACCTTTCGAGGTGCAAAGTACATAATCATCTTTTTTCTCATTGCTTCAGTGGCCTCAGCTTCTGTCGCTCTCATACTTCCCCCTCCTATAGTGACAATCACTTACTATGTATTCTCTTATACGGATCAGGCAAACTTCTGCCCCAGAGCCTTTGCAATTTGTAGTATTGCTTACACTGTACTCCCTTTCATGTACTGCTCCAACAAACGACCCAACATCTCAATAATGTGTACTGTTTAAAGGCTGCAGGTTGGCGGTGGTGTTTCTGGAACTCTCTGGGCTCAGTTGCACACATCTCATTTCAGCATCAGGTGGCATGTCTGGGTTGGGGGTGTGTGGTTTTCATGGCAAAAAGCTAAAACTCTATGGAAGATGCAGCCAAACTTATAAAGTACAAGTAAACTTTTATTTAGGTGTGGCGCTCTCCACATAATACTATATTCTATAAGCCCAAACCAGCTCACTGGCCAAAGCCACTATCCGTTTTGATGAGGCTAGGAGAAAAAAAACTCCCTTGTTTTGATGTTCTCATCCTCATTCCTACTTCCAGTGTTTGACTTCCTTGACTCCATCATAAATTTGATTACACCCTTACTTCTTGTTCTCTGGTTTGTTTGTTTGTTTTTCCTTCACAGTATATATACTGTCTGGCATATTACCTCAACACAATCAGGTTGAAACAAAATTAACCATCACCTATCCTTGCTTTTTCAATGTTCTGTCTTCCTCAGCTAGAATATTTGTGAACTTTGGAAGAGCAGAAAATTTGCGTTGTTTATTGCTATTTACTTGCTTCCTAAAATACATTGAAAATATCTGAAGATTCTGTATCCCCAATCTCTTCTGTTCTTTAATCATTACCACATTCACAGACTGATTCCACTGTTGGATAATTTGCTGGAAGCACCCAGCCTATGGGATGACTGCTTCCACCCTCTTTGATCTTATGGTTTATACTCTGACTGACATTTGAAATGGTCTGGTGAAAGAGAGAGGGGGGAGAAAAAAAATACTTCCTACCAATAGTCTATTTCAAAATAGAAATTGGGCTTCTTTAATGGTTGTTAATAAAGAATCTCATTTTAATATACTGGCTTTCATACAACCTATCAAATACAGATTTAATTGAAATTTATTTTGAAAGACGAATGGCATGTAGCATTAAGTCAGATCTCCCAGCTCAGAAATCATCAGGAGATGGGCTTTAGTTGCTCTTCTGCCCTCTGAGTAGGTACTTGTCCATCCTTCATTTTGCCAAGCATGGCAGTCCACCCACTCAAGAATGTATCAGTTCTTGTGCGGCCACGAATGAAAGGGTCTCTGTGGCATCAGAGCATTTTCTGGGCTGAATATATATGGCATTGGTAATTCGTATTCAAAGGAACTATCTGCTATTTTTAGCATGACTTCTAACCTTATGAATGTAAAACACAACCTCGCTCCTTATAGCTGTAGGCTAGCCTGTTCTGTCAGCACGATTATTTCCCATGAGTTGTTCATCATTGCCTGGGATTGTCCTTTTGGGAATGGTTCATGCATTGTCTTCTGCCCTTGTTACCACCTGAGATCTTCCCAGTTAAGGTCTATGCATACTCCATGCATTGCATATCCCCATGCATTGCATACCCCCACACATTGCATACTCCTATGCATGTGCATACCCATGCATTGCATGCCCCCATGCATGTGCATATTCCATGCATTGCATAACCCCATCCATGTGCATACCCCCATGCTCTTGTGTAGACAACACACACTTTCTCAACTTTGCCTGGTGATTTTGCTAGGGTGATCTTATTCCTTCCTGTTGCTCATATGATAGACTGGAAACTTGTTAATTGTTTATAATACCAGAATGGTTATTTGTTGACAAACACATCAGGATGCTCAGGGAGTCATAAACCTAAATCAATACCATCAATATTGACTAAAGCCTTCTGCAATTCCTCCTATGAAATTACCTTTAGAGCTGGCTTACAAGCCACATTGAAAGTCTTGCTGTGGAGCCAGCTCTCATTTCTAATTAGACAACGTTAGTGCGATAATGTCTAAATACACTGCCATTCTTTTCATTACAAATAATGTGTAGACATTAAATATCCATTCTGCAAATATGGATATTTGTATCATACCCAGAACTGTGTGTTAAAGATCTGACAACTGCCAGATAGCATTCCAAAGGAAAGGAAGCATCGTTTGAAAGGAGAATGCCTACGCAGATATATAAATTAATCCACTTGAAGAAATCCACTCCACCTTTTTGCCAGACCTCTTATGGCTCCTTTACTCTTATGTTCACACCCGATCTTACTTTCCTTGTGACAGCATCACTGCATAAATCACTCCTTCATTGACAATGACATCGTGACTCTCAGAAACGCGCCTTACATAACAAAGTGGAAGGAGACAGGCTTCAGGGCTTCTTATTAAACCAAATCATTTATTTTCTCTAAGGAAAAGTTGTATGTGAAATAAACTTTAAAGGTAGTGAAGTTCCATACTAGTTATAAATAGTGGGGACCTATGGTGACTGCTCATGCAGATAGATACGACAGCTCTGACCCAGAAAGGGAACGCCATTAGAAAGGCCCCATGAAGACTGTCAAGGAAAAATTCCACCTGAACATAATGGATACAAGACTTAATAGTTAGAAGCATCAAGTCTGCCCTGAGCACATCCTGCTCATATTGCAGACAGGCTGTTAGACCCTTTTCTTTCTTGGTTTTATTTTTAAGATGCAGTCTTTTCAATGTTTGGGGATAATCTGATTGGAGTGAAATTGCATCATAAGGAGTCAGAAGACCCAAATTTTAATCTTATCTTCACATTAGGCTAAATATCCCCACATTTGAAAGTGGGTATACTAACCACTGTATAATGGAGTTCAGTTCTAAGAAATAGAAATTATGCTAGTGAAGATTCAGAAGAGTCCAGGGTTGGCCTGGCACATGTTGAGCACTTGCAAATGATACCCTAGTTTTCCCTGCCTTCTTTATTGAAGATTTGTCTGGTTGTATATTTGATTTTGTGTGTGTGTGTGTGTGTGTGTGTGTGTGTGTGTGTGTGTGTGTGTGTGT
>CAJQZJ010032944.1:281290-304298 GCA_907164525.1 Lophiomys imhausi | reverse complement strand
TGTGTGTGTGTGTGTGTGTGTGTGTGTGTGTGTGTGTGTGTGTGTGTTTTAGGACTATATGCCACGTTGCAACAAAAACAAATAAAAAGCTGAATGTCTGGTCTCTTGGTCTTCAATATTTAAATTCTACTCAGATTATAACATACTTACATGTTGTCTGTGTAGTATGTTGGGGAAATAAATTTTGTCACATTGACTCCTAGAGGCAATATGTAAAAGATTAAAAGAGTAGTCGGATCTGAAAGTGTGGAAGAGGTGAGCTCAGGGTTGGATACCACATGCTTCCATGAAAGAATTCTGAGACATCCCTATGAAACTTTCCTGTGTCTAGCCATATGGAATCGCTCAGTTGCGTGGTTCGCCCTTTCTTACCAGTTCATTGCCGGCATTATCTAGTGGGTGTAGGTTTGTTAAGGTTGTCTGTGCTTCATCCTCCTGGAGGACACTGGGGGCTTTCTCTGTCCATGCTCATGAGCTACAAAGCCTCTTTTGAAGTCAGGTTGCATATTGCAGAAAGTAGAGCTCTAAAGTAGGTCACAGTCCTAAGAGAGACACTGGAATCAACATCTGAAATTGAAAAGCTATTCTCCATACGTATTAAGTTTTTAGGTTATCACTAAGAAAAAAAGCGCACTAAAATAGGTGAAGCCTGGGTTATTGAAAACGTAGAGACTATGGCGTGAACGTTAAACGTTTCCATTTGTCATTTTTGTCCATGAATATGGCTAAAACCTGACATCACCCTCAGTACCATTGGGTTTCCTGATCTACGAGTCCAAGAGCTTCAGTGTTTTCCTACTCTATAATCTAGCACGTATACACCAGTGCTCTGCTGCCAAAACTTCACTGCCAAGTATCTTTAAAAATCGACTAGCATGGACCTACATATTTGAGAACAGTATCAACCCCTTGGTTTGATTCCCCCCTCCAGAGGTCTTTCTTTTATAGGCAGTTGCATTGGCTCTTTCTGTAAAGTCAGTGTGGAAGTGCTGTTTCCCAGGAATCTCTTAAACTATGACATTCGGAGAGAAATTTCCATAGAAGGGAGCACGCAGCAAGTGACCAGCAAGTACTCTTTTTACTGGGAGAATGTTTGGAAGCAGTGCTTTTTCCGTTTTCAGAAGGAGACCCTGCAGAAGATTTAATCAAGGATTTGGCAGATATCCACTGCTCCGCTACAGAGCATTCAGACCCATCTCTTCAAATGCTTAATGTGTAATTATTGCCATTCCTTTGGCAAATTCTGGCAAATAGAGGAAAACCAATCTTGAAGGGTAGAGCCTTAATATTATTATTTCTGTGTTATATTCTTATGCATAACTGGTCACTTCGAATTCTTGGATCGGAAGTACATCTGTATTTTAAACTCCAACTTGGTCATAGAGAACTGTCCTTTCTTGTTTCCTAGAGCAGATCATGTGGTTCCTGACCCTTTTGGTTAATGTTCAGGCTTGGAAGCCTGGCTCTGTTATTACCTGGTGGGATCATCTGGCATCATTAATTCAACCCTGATAAGCCTCAGTTTTTTTCCTTACAAAATGATGGTGGAATACGGCTTATCTAAGTAGCCAACAAGTACCTAGATCACAGTAGATCCTTGCCACCATTATTATTAGTATTCATGATGTTTATTGTCTCTGTAACAATTTTTGAGTAGTCTCCACACCTTTATTTCAAATATTTAGAAGGAAGTTTGCTTTCATTTGAAGAATTGCAGAATAGTTTATATCTTTCCCTGAAGTGACTCCTAAGAATTGGTTCTGTTATATGGTGATGCATATCCATTGGGAAGTTAGTTAAATGCTGATATCTAGATTGAGTGTCCCTACCCAAACTGACTTGCTATCAACAACTACTGAAAAACTTATCATTTCATAATAATTGTCACTGTCATGGTCTTAGCTTCATGGATGTGGTAGTATGAAGTAAGAGTCAGTAATTATTGCTAATTCCCTGATGTTGGCTTCAGATGTCCAAGTCATATTTTTCTTCCTTCACTGGTAATCAGTTTCATATACATTTATATACAACATAAGTGAATAATAAATGATAGGTTCTTTTATTCAGCATATTGCAATTAAATGTAGTCGGATCTATACTGATACACTTAACTACTAATCAGTATGTAATTAGCTGTCAGATTTTGCGCTGTTGAATAAGAAATGAGGCAGTGGGGTCTTCTTGTCTTTGAATCAACGTGACAACCTGCCTTAGACTTTCAATTAAGCTTTCCAGCTTCCTACCTGTGTTCCTCTATTGGTTTCTTAGGTAGAAACATTTTCTATGCATGGACAGAAACAGCTGATAAACTCAACTCCAACAGAGAAATAAATTACACGGCAGCTGTAATAAGACATCGGTGTCCGGTAAATTTTCTTCTGCTTGTAAAAATGTGGCAGTATGAAGTTAAGAGCCAATAATTATTTACTGTTAATTCCCTAATGCTGGCTTCTGATGCACAGGTAAATTGTGAGGTAACTAAATTGAACAGAATTATCAGTTATTTAATACATTCACTCCAATGCACATGGCCGGAAATGGCTGTGGTAATCTAGCTGAGCTCCTTTGTGTGTGAGTGGGCATGTGAGTGCCCATCGCGCAGTCTGGTAAGCATGCATCTTTCACTGACTTTAATGAAAGTTGGGACTCAGATGGCCACTGTATCCTCTCACATGTGTTTAACCCCATTTCAGCAACACTAGATTTTTTGTTAATAATTTTGAGCATGAATTCTTGAGGGAGCTCGAGGTTTGATTTAAACAGGTTCCGCTCTAGTTAATAGAAATAATCTGCTAAGCATTATGGAGGGGTTGCTTGGCTTTGTTGATACTTGCTCATTATTGATTATATTTCACACATATTTATTTGATCTTAGGATAATATGAAAATCAATTGTTTCTTTGTTTCCTAAATATTTCAAAAGAAGTATTACATAGGATCTTACTTTCAGATACATAATTCATTTCAATAATTGTCAGGACAATTAAATACCTCATGTGAACAAACTTCATGCCCTAAACCAAAAAAAAAAGAAAGAAAAGAAAAGAAAGAAAGAAATTAAATCAGTGAGTGGATGGAAAATACAGGTATGTTGTTTTTGTTTTAGAGCAACATAAATCTGCACCACCCCCCCAAAACCAGAAGGTGTAAACATTTGAAGCAAAAACACAGATGTGCCAACTAAAATCTTAGCTGTCCTTTTACCAAATCCTATAAAATCTAGTTTAAAAATATCTCTCTTGACCTTCTTTTAATTTATCTGTTATTGTCGTCACTAGAGTATAGTTTCTTAGTAGTAAAGGGTCAGTGTTATGTGCTCTGACTTGCTTTAACTATCATTATTTTTAGAAAATTGTACATGTCCTCTTTTCTCCTCCTTCGATGCATAGACCTTTTCCCCAGGATCTATAGGTTGTGCATTGCACATCCTTACCAGCTTTTCTGAAATGCAAGGCCCTCAGTGCCCTTTGCCCAGCCATCTTTTTCCAGGAATCCTTGAGAGATGAACCACATTTCACTCCAGAGGAGTGGGATGGAAGGGTTAGGGGGTAGAGGGTGGGAGGGCGGGACTGGGAGGGGTGGAAAGAGGACACTATGATGGAGATGTAACCTGAAGTAATAAATAAATATTTTTTTTAATTTAAAAAAAAGGAAATGTAAGACCTGAAAAAAAAAAAAAAAAAAAGAACAAGCTTGCTACTGCTTGCTGTAAATTAGTGCTTTTTCCAGCTATCCCAAGCCCATTTTGTGAACAGCATCCAGTTGAGATTGGGCCTCAGGGCCAAGGGAACCAGCGCACATGCTAATGGTTAGACTGCAAGCTGTGCCATAAGGTTTGCCGCTGGTCCAACAGTGTGTTATTTCCGCACTCCAGACAGTGCTGGGGTAACTGTATAGGACATGCTTAGGATCAGGCTGGAGAGATGGTGTAGTAGATAAAAGTGCCTACTGCACCTGAGTGTGAGGACCAGAGTGTGAATTCTCAGGTTCCGTGTGGTAGCCAGGTGCATAGTGGGACTGTGTGTGATCTCAGGATTGCTGCAGGGAGATGGGAAGCATGGAGAAGAGAATCCCCAGAAACTCCCAGGCCAACTGGCCTTGCACACATGGCAAAAAAACAAAAAACCAAAAAAAAATACAATAAAACAAGGAGACCCTGTTGCCACCAAGGTTGAAGGTGAAAAATGACATCTGAGGTTGTCCCCTGACCTTGATAAGCGTTCTCTCTCTCTCTCTCTCTCTCTCTCTCTCTCTCTCTCTCTCTCTCTCGTGCAAGCAAACATAATAAAATAAAAATCAAATCTTACAACCAACAATCTTTATGGAAGGATAGAAACTATTGTATAAAGCCACGTCAATGGGTGCCGTTTATTTTTATCTTCTAAAGTTTTTTTTTTTTTAATTTAGTTTTAAGTATGTGCATGTGTGTGAGGTTGAGCATATGAATGCAGGCACTTGAGGCCAGAGGTGTCAGACCCCTGGAGCTGGAGCTACAGGAGACTGTAAGCAATCCGATGTGGGTGCTGGGAACTGAACTCGGGTCCTCTAGAAGAGTAATAAGCTCTTAACCCTGTACCCTATATAAAGCCTTTAAATCCACCCTTTCTATGCACCACTATCTTGAGCATGCTTTTAATTAGACATAACTATGTGCTTATTAGGATTCCCAGGACTCATTTTCCATACGCTCATGGCAGCGAAACAACTACAGTGATTGGTAATTTCTTGGACTTAGGTTGAGAAGATTTAAGATATTAAAACTGGTTGTTGGACTTTTCTGCTTCAACCGAGAAAATGAACAGGGCGTACCTTAAACTTCAGCCCTCTGCTTGGTTGACTTCTGGTGAGAGGTTCAGCGCAGAATTCAGTCTTAGCTGTTAATATTCATCAGGGTGTGCCCTGCTCACCTTTCATTCTGTTTGTTGCTTTTTTTTTTTTAAGGAAAAAATTACTCGTTTGTTTATTTTGAAGCAAGGTCTTGTGTAGCCCACTCTGGTCTTGAACTTGTTATGTAGCAGAGCCTGGTTCTGATCTCCTGATCGGCCTGTCTCTTACCTCCCAGGTGCTGTGATTTCAGGTGTGTGCCACCATGCCAAGTTTATACATACAGTGCTGGTGATCAAATACAGGGCCTCTATTGTAGGCAAACGTTCTCCAGTTCGAGCTACATCCTAGACACCTTAAAAATTTATTTTTTTTAAGATAAGGTATCATTCTGTAGACTATGATGGTCTGAAAGTCACTCAGCTGGCCCCAAACTCATGGCAGTATTTCTGCCTTGTCCTCTTACATATGGAATTACAAGTATGAGCCACAATTGTAAAGCTTTTGTTTTACTTCATTCTTGTTGCAGCTTTGAGCATGAAGTACTACTCAGCCAGGATTGAAAAAAAAAAAAGCAGTTTGTATTTCTTTAAACTCCTACCTTTAGAGATAAGGAAGAGACAGACTTGGTGGTATATGCCTTTGATCCCTCCTGAATGGAGGCCGAGACATGCAGATCTCTCTGAGGTTGAGGGCAGCCAGGTTGTTCGTTGTTGTTATTGTTTGTTTTAAGTTTTAGTCAGCGATAATGGGGAAAGCATGCCAGAGCTCTTGGTGCTGTGGCAGATACTCTTAGCATGCTAGAAGACCCAGAAACAAAGAGGAGCAGACCGGAACCAGGAGCAGGTACAGCCTTTGGTGTATCTCTAGTGAGTGACCCACTTCCACCTCCTGAAGGTTCCTTCATAATAGTGCTATAAGCTGAGGATTGAGTGTTCAAATCATGAACCTTGGGGACATTACAGATTCAAGTCATAACATAGCCCACTTGGATTTTTAATGGCAAAATATTTCATCCCAGGTAGGGCAGCCATTACACACAGGGCATATACTCATCAATAATTATTTCTGTGATCATGATCATAAAGAAGTACATGGCCATATTTTCTCCAAGATCTATCCTTCTCCTCAGGCAAAATGGCATTCTGTAGCTTTCCTCCATCCCTTTGCATCTGAATGTGGAAAATAAGTGATATGCCAGTCCAAAAGCTTCTTACCACACCAAGTGTGCCTTCCTCATTGGCTCTTTTTCCATTTGCTTACTACAAGCACATGGCCTTAGTCTTCAGGGAGATGACAGTTGCAGAATGGGCAGAGTTCACGTCAAACTCCTCACCTCCTGGAAACCCACCTCTCTGGGATCCCAACACTAGAACCATGTTAAGATGGAGAAGTTCAACTCGGGTTGTTTTGCCCACTGGTCTTTCATGGCTTATCTGTCACAGCAGCTCACGTTACCTTCCTTACTACTACAGACATTAACGATCAATTGTCGCTACAAACAGAGCCGGGAAAATTTTGCATATTTGATAGGATCATGATGCCATCATCAGTTCCTGAGGTTTCTAAAACATGTGATGAGTATCTTCAGTAGGTGCAAGAGTCGTTGCCTTTCTAGATCAAAATGCTTTTGAAAATACAAGCATGAAAATGCAAGCAAAATCGTAAACTGGTCCTTGAGCTGCCTCCGTTTAATCCGGACCGAGTGATTTAATCCCCATCACCTCCTCTTTTCTGATATCTGACACGAAACCACCTAGCTTCTTTTAAGATCGAAGTAAAGTCGATAAGCTTTCATTGTGCAGAAACGTAGTCTGTGTCCCCTTTAAGGGAAGAAATATACTGCCGGGCTCATCTGTGCTTCTGTCCTAGTTCTGCTTTAGCATGTGAGAAGTGTCAGTAAATAAGGACTGCATTTCTGGTATCTGACAGAGAACATGCTACCCTTTTATAACACATTCTGGCATTTTGGGTCAATACCCAAACGTATATGTATTCAACTTGGCCCAGTATTAACATTTAGGATTATTTATGAATAACTCAAGTGAAAAAAAAAGCCATGAGATAAGATAGGATTGCAGAAGCTTCATTATAACCCCAGGAAATGGTTCCCATAATTCATTGCAACAGAGGACCTGGCAGTATTTGGTAGATTCATTCACTCTGCAGTTTTCTTGCAATTAAAAGCCAGGTAGCAAAAGACATATTTGTATCCCGAAAGTTTATTCTAGAAAGCATGCTGAAATACAAGGTACAGTTATTACTCCATGCACTTATGTATTTTTTAACACACTTGCTTACTTTCTACCTTTAGTAAAAAAAAAATAGTAGAAGACAGCTTACATAGAAAAGTAAAGTATCTTGATACATTACTGATGGAAAATAGAATCTAGAGTTAATTTTTTTTTCAGTTTGATTTTTAGGATAGAATAGGAGACAAGCCTGGCAAAAATGTACAGGCTGATTATATAAGTGTCATGTATGGGTAAACAAGGCCTTTGGATTTTACTTTGTAAGTACTCAGGGATTTGGAAGTTATGTGGACATGTGATTAAGTTTAGGTCTTAGAAAAATAATGTGAAGTGACAGACCCAAGAACTGAACTACAGTTTATTTATAGCACTCTAGTAGCTGAGCTGAAAAAAGGATGTATAACAGCACCCTTTATTTTCTATATTCTTTTGCTCTGACATCAGGGTCCTTGCTTCTCCCTGAAGGATGGCCACTACCAGCATTAGAGGGTTTAGTGGTTCTAAGAGCTCTTAAGCTTTCCTGTTAGTGCAGTTGTTAAATATCAATCGCTCAAACCCAGAACTCACATTTGTTCATCTTCTTTATTGGGCGTGTACAGTCTGGTCAGTGTTCTTTCTCATCCTGATTACCTCAAGGCTAGGTGCACACTCTGCATCTCAGGGTCCACTGAAGTTATGCAAACTAATCAGTGGTGTCTTGGTGATCATACTTGGTCCAGACTTTCCCATGGAACCACAATAAAGCCCGTGGCTCACAGTTCCCTGTGTCCTCTGCTTCCCGACCAACTTCAGTGTTTTTCTGGGTCCCTTGGAGAGAAGCGTTTGGCACTCTCTCAGTTCCTGGGCCCTATGAGTAACAAACCACATTTTCAGTGGAGGTAATTTTCTAATCTCTGGCCTTACTAAGCTTAGATGTTGGTGGCAGAAGTGACGGGAAGAAGAGTATGGGTAGAAGAGGAAGACAGAGATGTTTGCATGTCACAGTGAGAAGATATGAAGAATACGGAAATGAGGGTAGGTGATAGCTGATAAGTTTCTACTTTTCATTTACTGAAACATGATGGTCAAAGTAGAAAATATTCTGAAGGGAAAGGAAAGGTAATAAACTTGACTCGGAGCTTATGGAGTAAGGCGCCTGAAAGACATCTGTTTGGAAACATCTACTGGGCTGCAAAGTGGAATTAAAAGCTAAGACAGACAGATACAAACACTCTTCACACTCAGTGCTTTTACAGTTTTAGTGCAGTTTGTCATCCAAGCCTTGTATTAGAGGCTCGTCCCTACTGTGGTAGGAATGTTGAATCCTTTCTGTTGTTACTGTTTTTATTCTTTTGAGATTTTTGTATTTGTTTTGATCATTCACCTCTCCCCCCCCCACCCCGAACTCTTATCCCATCCATCCACCCCACCCCCAACTTTGTCTCCATGTCTTCCAAACCAATTCCAAGAGCAATTTGTACTATGCAAATATTTCTGGACGTGCAGCCTTCCACTGGAGTGTTGTCAGCCGGCAGCTGCCATCTTAGAGGGAACAACCAGGCCCTCTCCAGAATGGTCCATTCGGGGATGGTGGTTCAAAGTGGGATCTAAAGGGCATGGAACCTAGAGGGAAGTTCCTTAAGCTCTTGGAGTATTACACATGGAAAGGATTAAGTAGGTTCTCCCGGGACCTCTGAGTTAGCTGTCGCAAGAGCAAAGGAAAAAACCTCCTTGGTTGTCAGTGCCTGGGTTGGACTCCCAAATCACTGTTGATCTGGGTCTGGTGATATAATCCAGCTGTTCTCATAGGTTAACCCAGAGAGTCTGCCTAATCTTAGACTTTCAACCTCCAAACTATTTGATAAAGAAACCTCTTTTCTTCAGAATTACACAGCAGCCGGGCGTGGTGGCGCACGCCTTTAGTCCCAGCACTTGAGAGGCAGAGGCAGGCGGATCTCTCTGAGTTCCAGGCCAGCCTGGTCTACAAAGTGAGTCCAGGACAGCCAAGGATGCACAGAGAATCCCTGTCTCAAAAAACAACAACAACAAGAAAAAACAAAAACAAACAGAATTACAAAGCAGATTCAGGTAGGGTTGTTTTGTTTTATTTTGTATAGTATTGTATTTTTTGGTCATAAAAAAACAGGTGAATACAGACCTTATGGAATGATATGATTTCATACTGAACAGACTAATACTCCTTGTTTTCCATTATATAATCTGTTTCAATCTGCTTGTCATTTTCTTTCTTTTGCCAAGCTCTATTGTGAAGCCACTTTATTGAGCTAATGCAGTACTTAAAGATCACAGGCTAGCCCACGGAAAACACTCAGTGCAAAAAGCCCAGTAGAAACCCTCAGACTTGAAGAAATAGAGAGCTCAGATAATTATTGCTGTTTTAAAAAACTAAATAAATCCCCTGCCCGTCTAGTTTTACCAATGAAGAGTGAGGAGCCAGATGCTGGGGTGAAAGCCTGCTAGCTCAGAGGCAGGCAAAGCTCCCAGCTGAGAAGCCAAAAGCCCTCAAAGATAAAAGCCCAGAGCTAAAAAGCTGCTGCTTCTGTTTCTGTTCCTCCTCCTCCTCCTCCTCCTCCTCCTCCTCCTCCTCCTCCTCCTCCATGTCTTAAATACCCTTCAGCTCAATGTCCCTCTTTTCTGTTTAATCCCTGTCGGCTGGTTTCTTGCTCTGCCTCTTGACCTAGGCTTAACTTTATCTAATCCTGAGGACAGAAAGCTCTTGGATTAAAGTTGTGTTCTTAGAGGTGAGCCCCACCATTACTATTTGTTTACAGTAAACAGAAAGCTCCAGGATGAAAGGCTGAGCCATCCCACAATTAGAAAGAGGTTTTTACAGTTTATAGTCTTGGGGTTCACAATGTGATCAAATAGTCTGCAACAAATGGTTATTATAATGGTCTTAGCTGAAGCTATGGAAAACTTTGTAAGGGCTAAAATGGAAAATAAAATAATGCCCAAGCTGTACTTAAGTAGAACGGCAGACATAGAAAAAGGAAAGGAGCCTTCTAGTGTTAAGGAGAGAGAGAAGCAAAACAAGGAACGCAAGAAAGAACAAAAGAACAGTCATTAGTAGAATCTGTAATGTTGAAAAATCAAGAGAGAGCTTTTCAGAGATGGAATAATGAACACTGGTAAACGGCAGAGATACAAATAATATGAAGGGGGTGATGAGGTGCTAGATGGACTGGACGCTTCCAACCAAACTGGTGGTGGGAAGACAATTCCAGTTGTGTTGTGAGGGAAGTAGTTTACAGTGGGTGCAAACACAGTGAATGGGAGTCACATGTGGTGGCGGCATGTCTCTTAGCCCAACTTAGAGCCTGGAGCAGGAGGATCAAAGCTATGAAGGCAGCCTGGGCTACACAGTGAGACCTTGTCTCAACAAAGGGGAAAAAAGTGAAACCAAGCAAATAAACAGGAAAGGGGGCAAAGAAGGCAGATATAATTGAGAGTTGGACCCCAAAGAAAAATGTAAAAAGCCCGTGATAGTCATAAAGGAGGCAGGGAAAAGATCCTATCGAAATCGTTGGAGCAGGCTGGTTTGTCCTTTGGGGATGCATGTTAGAGACTAAATAAATATTGCTAGACATTTTCTTGAGGCAAGACTGAAGTCTAAAGAAAATGGAGAAAAAGTAGATGAGAATTCCCAACCAGTAGAAAAGATTGCAACCATCTTAATCGCTCAACCTGAAAATGTACAACCTCAAAACTAAAATCAAGAATCAGGGCTGGAGAGATGGCTCAGCTGTTAAGAGCACTGGCTGCTCTTCCAGAGGTCATGAGTTCAATTCCCAGCAACCACATGGTGGCTCACAACCATCCGTAATGAAATCTGGTGCCCTCTTCTGGCCTGCAGATATACCTGCAGACAGAATACTGTATACAAAATAAATAAATCTTTAAAAAAAAAAAATAAAATAAAATCAAGAATCATAATAGTTATCACACTAGATTAATAGAGATGGAAAAGTAGCCTGGTTATGTTAGTGTGTATGAATATACTGTTAGATACATGTATGCACACATTTATGCTTTATTAATAGTTGATGTACTTGTACAGTTCCTTAGTTAAAAGTTAGTCGGAAAACTTAGTGAATATAAACTTCATTGAACATAAGAATGAAATTAATAGGAGAGTAGATTTTCTGAAAAACATCTTTTTAAAATATGTTATTTTAGCCGGGCGGTGGTGGCGCACGCCTTTAATCCCAGCACTTGGGAGGCAGAGGCAGGCGAATCTTTGCGAGTTCAAGGCCAGCCTGGTCTACAAAGCGAGTCCAGGACAGCCAGAGCTGTTAAACAGAGAAACCCTGTCTCGAAAAAACAAAAAAAAATATGTTATTTTGGATGACTTAGAGTCAGTCACCTAGGAAGAAATTTCAAATAACTTAACACTGTAAGTTCGCCACTATTCTGTGGGGTTTTGACATTCTTACATGTGTTGCATAAAAAGGCGAATCCATTATTGCCTTAAGAGGTTGAAATAGTTCCTGTAACATGGTTTCCTCACATTGTAAATATACAAGCAAAAAGTTACACTTCCACCCATTTCTTTAGGAAGCACTTTGGTGGTGTCTGGAACAGTAGATTATAGTACTCTCCAACTGAAAGGCTCGTGGCGGCTACACTGAAGCAGAAGCTGTATTGTTGGCTGAAGGAGAAATGTACACGCCAGTACAGAAGTCTATCACGATAGTTTTTGTTTCATTGTAAATTTGAGTGTACTGATAGCGATCCCAGGCTACAATTGACTAATTTCCAACCTGATTCATTGTGTGGGAATGAAATAGTGAGGCGATGTAATGCACTTGGTTGTGCATTGGGGACTATTGATTCTGTTAAACTTCATGCAAGTCAATCCTCAGGACTGAAAATAACTACGTCCTACCATAAGGGCTTATGGTTACTATGCAGTGAGCTAACGAGGGTGGGAATACTTTAATACACAACAAATGGTAAGTCTGTGTTGCTGTGCTTTTCGTGGATGGCTCTATTTAAAGTCCTTGCTGTCTGTCAAATTCGCTTTTAGCCCCTCCTCTGCTTTAATCCCCCATGTCACCATGACAACCCTTTCTGTTAGTCCCCCTACCTCACAGCCAAGTGGACTTCATACTAGGGCACCTTTGTAAACTTACACAAACCTTTTGAAAAGTGGCTGTCCTCTCGCTTTCATGTATTAGTGACAGGAATATTTTATGGGACTCTTCGGATTATTTAATAAAGCTTATGACGTGGGTGGGAGATGAGTCAGTAACGTGCTTGTCACCTTTTGAGTACCTGCTATAGGCAGGGTGTTTTGCTGGAAGTTGTCTGTAATCCTCACTGCAAATTCTGTGAGATGGGAAAGACAGTAAAGTTTGGGAACTTAACCCATTTGGTTTCCCATCACACTGTCCGCGTGTTAGCCTCTAGCCACATGGGACAGTGGAACAGTTGAAGTGTAACTAGGCTCAGATGAGATGATTAAATGAAGTAAAGGTGATGGTATTCACAAGCTCTGCATTCTTACGGTTTTAATTGTGCATGTACTAACTGCATATTGAATTCATGCTGAAATGATATTTGGGTATATTTTAATTAATTTCATTTAGTTTGTAAATATACTTAAAATTAAAAGTATATGCATCACACACACATATATATACACATATATACATACATATGTATTTGTCCTATAGCAGGACAGAGAAGAATGCAAAAACAGAAGAAAACAAAACTCCATTGGACTACCTAGAAATGACCATTACTAATTTTTCTGTACTCCCTTCCTGCTGTTTTTAAGTTAATAGTTTTTATTTCCTCCCATGCTTTATTTCAATATGTGGAAAAGGTGCAGGAGAAAGAAACCCAGGGGAGATTAAAGAATTTGCCTGAGATGTTGCATTTGTTAAAGTAGGAACCAACGAGTTAGCCCATCTCTGACTTCCAATTCGTAGGCTTCTAACACTTCTGTTCTTTGTACCATAGTTTAATACCTGTCCTGTAAATCCGTATAAGGAAAATTGCAGGGTGACTTGTAGTATTAACCAGATGAAATGTGTTAACCAGAAAAAAAAAAAAAAACAAAACTGAACAGATCCAGAAGTTTTTTTTTTTTACACGTTTATTAATATTTTTACCTAGGAAGTAAAAACATGGTTTAGAATTTCCAAGGTTATAATTTTTTCCTAAGTCATATTAAAGAAATATAAATCAACACATATTTGTTGTCAGTAAAGGCTGTTAGTATATGCAGTTACCGGGTAGCTTACATAGATTTGAGAAAATATCTGCTTTAGAGATCACTTTTAAATGAGATTTGTTAGGAAGAGAAACTGAAGGTGTGCACATTGCACTGGAATTGAAATCCTAGAAAGTACCATAAAGGGAGTAAAGGAAGCTTTAAAAAGGACTCTGAAATGAGCAAGAATTAAGCAAGGTCAAGTTGCAGTATACATAAATAAATACCCATATGTAAAAATAAACTGGAGTTCTGGATTCTAGCAACAATCAATTTGTAGTCTAGTCTGTGGCTATCAGTGCATTTCCAGTGGAGGTTAATGCAAGCGTCGTTTACAGACAGGATCACAGTGGTGTGTTTAGTGTGGTGTAGTCTCAAATTAAAATATTTTCTATTGCTCGGGTTTCAGAATATGTACGGCTAAGTCTGAGTATGCCTTCCTGGGTTTAGCTGAGAGTGGGTTCTTTCACATCCCTGTGTCTTTCAAAAAAAAAAAAGAATCCTGAAAGGGATTGCTTTAAATTATTCCTGTGGCATGTAGGCACAGGCACGACAGGCTGCTGCTGCTTTTTATTACACAGCAGATGTCGGCATTTCAAAACAAACACAAACTTTTCCCCTAGACGTGAATGTTCTTCTCTATGCGTCAGTTTTGGACAAGCTAGTGCGGACTTGTGCTTTCTCGAGCATAAGTGACTTAGTATTTTTTATAACAAAATGGTTCAAAAGAAAAATAATTATAGTACCAGGAAATTCATACATCAGCTCTTCCCTTCTCTCATGGGCCATAGTTCTAATTATTTTTTCTAATGGTAATTGATAACCAGGTGAATTCCCTTGTTACTGCAGCCTTATAGATTTTTTTTTTGTTCTTACCTTCCTTAGGAATAACAGAAAATATCCAAGTTCAAATCTGTGCCAGAATGATATGCTCCTTTAGTACATAAATAATAACTTTGTGTGGAGCCGGTTAAAGGTGGTTTTCTGCTTTTTATTATTATTTTTTTTAGTTCACATTTGCATTCAAAGGTAATGACAGTTCATTAGCACTTGTATCTAAAACCTGGCAAGTATAAGTATGCTGTTTGAGGTTCAGTGGGTCACGCTCAGTTATGAAAGGAGTATCAGACTCTCCCAGAAAGTTTCGCATGTTTCAAAGTGTTCTCTCGCAGGAAAACGCAAGTCACCATTCTTCAAGATGGTGAGTTGAGGACCGGAGAATCTCTCTTTTCTTTAAAGTATGCATGAAGAATTGGCAATGCAGATTTTCCTAGGAGGAAGTTGCACACCTGACATCAGTAGTTAACCTTGATATTAAGGTGCTGCTTGAGAGGGACTATACAGTTAGTTACTAATTATCATTCTTTGTTTGGGCTTTTGCAGTCGGGCTTTTCCATACTGCTATATTTGCATGAGGAGCTGTAATTAAGATATAACTGTCACCACAGGCTGGCTGCAGAAGGCTGCAGTCTCCAACTGAGAGATAAATGCTAGTGCCAACTCCTACAGGTTGGGTAGCAAAATGGGGGTTCGGGAGTGAGTATAAGAGGCGGTTGAAATTAAAAACTTAATTATCACTTTTTTCTAATCCAATATAAAATTTCCATCTAATGTCCTATTTATACTCAACTATTAATTATTTAAGTGTACTCCTGTGGTTTTTGGATTTCTATTCCTTTTAACACCTTAAAAAAAAAATCCTGTCCAAAAAAAGTATATCTTGATATGCTGCCTCTCTAGGATTTTTTTTTCAATTTCCACATCTAGGTTTTATTTTTAAGTTGCATAATAACATAGTAATAACTTTTAACTTGCAAAGTTACAGTCCACAGTGATTTAATTTTTCTCTGATCTATTAGAGTCAGAACTGCCCTTCTATGTTCACGAAATAATTTTACTTACAAAGTAACTTAGACGAAGAGAGAAAAATAGTCTGTTTGCTCACCGGAACAATCACAGAGAAAAGAAAATCCGATGAGTTGTAACTCGGATTAGCCACAAAGAAGTAGTGACTGTGACTGCTGCCCTCATATGAGGAGAAAATGGAGTTTGAGTAAATATTATTCATCTGTCCCATTTTAGGTGTGGCTTTAAGTGAGGCTTAGTTGAATGTTTGTATCTAATTCAGACTTAATTCACAGAACAAAAAGAGAGTGCTCTTGCCCCAGAATCCAGACCGGATCTAAATCTGCATTAGGCTTTCACTCTCTCGTTTGACATATTTCTGCTTTGTCTTCAGTTATCTTAGTCCATTATAACCTTTGGGAATAGGCAGGGTTTCTTCATGCACAATGCTATAGGGAGGGCCAGCCTCCAGTTATATTATGACAGCTGTAATGGAACGCTGCTTCAACCCAGCAATCAGCCACATGCTCCTTAAAGTATTGAAAATGGGCAGTTTGCAACTCTGAGTATCAGTGTAGGGTCCGATATCTTTAAGGCTTTTCCCCACCTTTGTTTGGGAACTGTTCATATCATTTATGGAATTCTTGAGTTGGAAGAGGAGAACTTTAGCCAACCATCCTTACGTTTTTACTAAGAAATAATACTGATAAAAGGGTTGGGAAAGGTGGAGACACAAGGCATATTCACTTTATGACTTTGTCATATCTTGTAATTATGTTAACATTCTATAGGCTTTTAACCTTCTCTCTATTTGTCATAAGTAGAAGAATTTTCTGTAGAAAAAGCCCCTGGAGACTGAAAGTTAACTGTTCACGAAGTCTTTCCATAGCTTTCCTCTCATCAGCTCCATTATCCATCGCTTGCCCATATAATATGGATAGCAGGCATCCTCATTGTCCCTACTTAAAGGCTTTTAAGAGGCCATCATTATGTAGGACAAAGAAAAAGGAACTGCCCAGAAAACAAAGACAAAAACAAACAAAAAAACAAAACTCAAATTGTGAAATTTATTATTTAAAAAAATTCTTACATAGGTGATTATATCAGATGATGGGCTTGTCAAAAATTTGGCATTGAGAACCAAAATGGCATCTTTCCCTTGATTCAGAAAGACTTCTTAATATACTGCCATACTTGTGAACCTTTCTAAAAGCAAACCCTGCCTTTGTTCAGTCTTCGCTTAAGATTTCGGCCTTTAAAGATCAGATATGATGTATGTATATGACATATACACAAAAAACAAAGACTTGAGAGTACATTGCCATTTGTGTTCCTCAGGGCTAGGTGCTACTGATCACATATTCACATCTATACCTTGCCCCTCCCTTCTCCTCTTCCTCTCACTACCTTGAGTAAATGACAAATTGGAAGTCATAAAAATTTACAAAAGGAAATCTGATTTGGGGGACATTTTGCAGAGCTGAGTCTCACAGTGTGGTAAAGACACAGGTTTTAAGTGGGTGGTAGGAGCGGTAGGCCCCTGACGTCACTTTACTCCTCAGAAGATTCTGTCCATCCTCCTCAGTTTTACAGATTTGGATGTGGTGGCTCAGGAACTGAAATGATTGATCCAGGGTGATGCGATAAAGCCCGCCATGCAGAATTCATGATTTATCTGATGCCGAACACCGTGCTTTCCAGTATAGCGTGTTTTCTTTTTTTTATCTGCTCAAAAACCAGCTACATTTCAATATATCCACTGCTGTGTGTACTGTTATTTAACTGGTTGCTCTTTTCCTTTTCCTGTTTGAATCTTCCCCTTTTCTCTCCTTTTGAATTAAAAAAATTTTTTTCTAAATTTCTAATAATGTGTGAACTCTTGCTTATGTATAAATGATATTTAGATAATCACATTGGTTTCCTTTAGATGTCCAGTGTTCTCTGTAGTATTGGATTTGAAAGCAGCTATTTCAATTAAAAAAACTAATAGAAGTTAAGGGTCAGAGGAGATAACACAGTAGAATATAAAGTCTGGAAATGGGCCCTCACATTTTGGAGACTCATTATCTATCTCGTGGTTTTTTTTTTCCTTGCCTTTTTAAACATACTTTTCTATTGATTTGTTTTAACTTTAATGAAATTGGGATATATATATATATATATATATATATATATATATATTTTTTTTTTTTTAAACGCAGGTGTCATAAGAAACTTGCTTGCTGCCAAGTAAGAAGAATAAGCCATGACATTGTTGTCACCATAATACTGGGCCCAGACAGCTCAGAAGACTTGCTGGACTTAAAATGAAGGATAGTTCATGCTTGTCGCTAAAGCAAAAAGTAGTATTTGCTCATATATACAGAGGGAGCTATTATTTGATTTATTTTTTTTAAAATCACATACTTAATGTAGCCTTTTACCCCATTTAACTATTAAGTATATAATTGATGGTGCAATCTATGATCTCACACATAAAGTAACGTAGTGGTTGTGATTTTTGTGGACCTTTCACTCTCTGTAGACATTGTTTTTTCCAACATATGAGTAAAGTTAGATAAGAAATTTTGAGGACCCCTTTCATTTGTATTATTCTTCTGTATTTGTGTTGAGAGTTAATCTTTACATTTTAGCAAGATTTAAAAACATTTACTTACCATCTCAAATCCATTCTCGGCAACCCGAGGCTTCCTCTAGTGTCTGTGCCTAGAATTGTTTCCATGAAGAAAATTCAGAAATATTTGAAGATATTTTGTTAAATTAATAAATTCTGAGGTGGACAACTAGGCTTGTTCCCTTATCTATACTTGTCTTTGGACAGTAATTTCCTATTCATTAGCAAAGGTCTCCATATAGAAGCTAAGAGCAAAGAAGGATCCTACTTACTCATACCAAAAAGTTTCTTTTATGCCAAAGAAATATTATGGTAAATTACATATTGCCTTGAAAATGAGACAGCTTGTAGTACTTCTGTTCAGTATGGTGAATGTAGATAAATCCAAGGGGTGCACTTTGTTGATAGAGGGCTGGTGTTCGTCTTTACCCTGAACTCGGGGTACTTAGGCATTATGATGAGCTTCAGCTTTCTACTAGACCTTTAACGTCAGTAACTTCGTGATTTCCTCCACCCCATCCCATCTGCTTGCAACTAAAACTCACCCTGACTCGAGCCTGCCAGTTTCTATTCTGATAATTTTGAAGAGGTTTCCAGGTCCTGTTTCTAGCCCTTCCATAGAACAAGAATAAAAGAAAAAAAAAAAAACATGACATATTGGGGTCAGTGCAGTAATGGAACTTCAGAGGAGTGGGGAGGGATGAAGGTACACAGAGAAGCCTGAGGCTCTGAAGATGAACCCTAAAAGGAGTTAACAATGAGTTGCTATTGTATCTTGTTTTTTTTTCTCGTGTTTTAGGATTAAATGATGATGGATTTCCAGCTATATAAAAGTGATCCAACTACCTTAATTCTTCTCATGTTAACTTTCATATCATTTGGGAGTGGTAAGGTTATAAGAGAGCAACAATTCCCTTTGAGCGTCAACCAACCCTTTCACAGTGCCTACCTAAGACCATCAGAAAACACATATATTTACATTACAGTTCATAACAGTAGAAAAATCACAGTTATGAAGTAGCAGTGAAAATAATTTTCTGGTTAGAGGTCACCACAACATGAAGAACTGTATTAAAGGGTCACAACATTAGAAAGGCTGAGAACCACTGTATATAATTTTTTAAAAGTGCACCTCTTCTCTCTGTTTCTCTATCAACTTCAGGCTCATCTAGGGTTAATTATTAGGAATCATTTCCTTCTTCCTTCTACTAATGTAAAAAATATGTTCCCCACTCCATCCCATTTGCTTCAGCATTGGATATATATATATATATATATCATACACCCACACACTTGATTGGTTTGAGTATGTGATGTATATATATATATATATATATATATATATGGCACAACCAGGAAGATTCCCACCATTAGCAATGAGAAGTCCCTTTTCTTTTCCATCTATTTGTTCATTCATTCTTTATTCATTTGTTCCCTCATATACTCATTTAATAAGCATTTGGTCAGCATCTGTGTCTGGGCCTTGCTGAATATGAATTGCAATTGGTCACTGGCCTCACACTCATAGTATATAGTACAGTTGCTTAGAAAAGTAAGTCAGTGGTTACCATACAGTGTAATAAGAATAGTAAGTACACTTGTGTACATTACTCAGTGATCTAAAATTGTTATCAGCAGAGTTGAGGGGAGCATTGTTTTAAGCCTTTGAGCTAACCTGTGGACTAGCAGAGTTTCATATGCTTGATTGGTTTGATTATGTGTGTATGTAATATAGATAGATACATAGATAGATACATAGATACATAGATAGACACACACACACACATATATATATTCAAAAATCCTGACTTTAACCAGTAAAGGAAAAAAATTTTTTTTTGAGATAACTGGGAATGTTTGGGAGTTGAACTGGTTAGGGAAAAAAGAGGCATCTCCCATACTAAAATAATTGTATAGGTCTGGCCAACATTTCAACCTGTTCAAAGCATTCATTCAAGATACCATATTTCTCTCTCCCCTTTCATTTTTTTGTTTTTCACTCCTTCCCCCTCTCTGACCTTGGGAATAAGTATTTCTCCAGGAGACTAAATTAGTGGCCTGATGTTTTTCTTTTTGTCATTGAGGCTATACCCAAATCCTGCTACATCACACTTTTTCAGTAGAACACCTCACAGATGTTCTGCTTTTACACAAGCTACAAGTTTCAGTAGAACTTTTCTTTTCCTGGGCTATTGTATATCTCATTAGTACTCTGATGAAAGGAGTGAAATATTTCATAAAATATGTAAAAGAGGGAATGCATTAAATGTAGGACTAAAATGTGGTAGGCTACATTGTTTGGTTTTGAGCTGGATTCCTCTGCCTTAACAATATCCTCATTTATGACTGTAAGAATGTGTTCATTTTGAGTGCTGGCTGGTGCCTTATATTCTGTAGTTGAAGAGAGAGAGAGCAAAACTGGGTCCATTTGAGAGGAACCCATCTATGGCAGCAATACTTGCTTCTAGATTCCCTTTGTAGGATCTGGAAGGGGAAAGATCCAGCAATGACTCTCATATATTTGGCTCACATGGCAGTACTCACGATGTCATTTACTGAGATAGGAAAGACTGGAGGAACATAAAGGGAAAGGGAAACCACGAAGGAGGAAGTAAAACAGGGAAACAATGAAGGGGGGAGCAAAACAGTTGTGCTCCATTTGTACATAACTGAGTTTAAATGCAAAATAGACGCGAGTGGGTATTTGGGTGTGAGTCTACCCCTCAAAGGGGACTCTTTCAAAGCAGTGAGAACACCCATGGAGAGAATGTTAGAGGAGAAATACACCCATGGAGAGAATGTTAGAGGAGAAATGAGTGACCTTGAAAGCAAGCTCTGAGACAGCAGAATGGTGTGGCCACAGGGACTGAGACTATAGAAATGGTCTGTGGTATTATGGGGACCAAGAATGTGAGGAGCGTGCTTCTTAGACACTAAGAAAAGTTGGCTATTATTTCATTATAAATCACAGCTAGCTTTCAAAAATATAATAAAGTGTAAACACAAACTTTCATAGGAAGAGAGAGAGAGAGAGAAATAGAGACTGAATGTGGGCTATGCCATGAAGTCTAGATGCTTGAATTTGTAAATCCTGAAGACCTGTACCCTTGTCTTGCACTCTGTTTTCGCAAAACATGTTTAAAATGGCCACATGAGTTATTTACAAAATTCGGGATGACTGTAAAGTGAAAACAGACCGCACCAGGGGTCTGTAAGATCATCTCCAGGAACTTTCACCCGGGAGTGGGTATGTAGGCATGCTGGCAGCTAGAATCTTCTTCAGGGGGAGGACTCAAGTCAGAGTGAGCAAAGGAAGAGTCAGTTGGGGTAAAACACAGAACAATGTGGACACATGCTTCCATGAAGCCTCCTCTCACCAGGGGACATAAGGCAGGCTTAATTCCTCTCAATGTGAGTTATGACAACACATGTGAGAAGCTGTCTGCCAGGGAAGCTCACTAGAGACTCAGTAGTCAGGGCTTTATGTGGATCTGCTCATATGGACACACTCTGGCTCACGCACACCAAAATTCCAGACTCACAGAAGGCAAGCACAAACCACACTGTCTTAAAAAAAAAAAAAAAAAACCCAAACTAAAAACTTTAAATGTGGTAAGCTGTCATGCTTATTAGCCTGTGAGTGGAGGAAACCTTCCTCAAATCTGTGTTTGCAACTGCTATCCAAGGATTGGCTCTCTCAACCCTGCTATATTACACCCCCCAACCCCTCCGCCTTTTGAAAAAAGCTCAAAGCCTAGCAAAATACAAGCATTGTTTGCAGTAAGACTAAATTGAAATTTCTTTGGAATGGACATTTGATTAATAAACTGTTTCAACTCCACCTCATCTGGAGAGCAAGTAAGCTAATTTTCCCCATGTCTATACTGAGAGGCAGTGTAGTATGCAGTCAGCTATCATGGACCATGGTATCTGAAAGTGGCCTCTAGTCACAGAGTAGGCACACCATCACCTTTCTATAATTCTGTTTCTGATCACAAAAGCATCGTTTTGAACAATTAACTCTATGCACACATGTCTTCTAGAACAATGGCTGCCATAGAGCAAGCGTGCAAAAACGCTGGTGGCATTGGCCTTGAGTCTGGTAACTGCAGAATCAGTGTTGTTAGTCTGTATTTCTTTGGTTAGACATGCCATTACTGTCCTTGGATTAATCGGTTGTAATATCCACCCTACCGTATTTTCAGCTAAATGGCTTTCAGTTTTTCAATTAAAATTCCACTTGAACAGTATCAGAGGCATTTTAATAAAAAAAATTTACTGAGCTCGATTAGTTGATGAGCAGTAAATTGCTCATTTTGATTACCACATTAACTCTTTTACCAATTTAGTAAATTACCTCTTTTAGTACAGTACTCAGAATGTTCCCCAAGTGGCCAGAAAGAGTTAATAATACACCAACAGTCTGAGCCATTTACTATCTTCTTACTGTCAGACCGGTCTCATTATACTAAATGTTTTCCCCTTTCTTAATTGTCATTTTCTTTAAAAGTGAAATATTTAACACAGTTGTTTATTTTTGTAGACCATATTAGCTCAATGAAAGGTAGGTGAGTTCAACTCTCTAGCACAGCTTTATAGAGGGCTTGAAGGGGATAGTATTTACTAGTAGCACAGAAGTTGTATCCGATGATGACAGTGGATGCATCCTGTACAGTGCAGAAGGGCATCACACGTGATTCTGGGTTATTATCTGAGTATGATCAGGTCTCTGTCATTCTTTTTTCAAGTAACCCTTGATCATCCTTGCTATATTCTTGGGAAGAGCATTTGATGGACACCTTAAATAGTTACTTTGGAGTAGCTTTGACCAAGTACTGGGGGAGAACATAGTAAGGAAGAAGGACTGATCTCGCTCGCAGTTTCACAGAGTTTGGCCCACGCACTTGAGCGGAACACCACGGGGCTGAGAACATGTGACAGGGGAGGCTGTTCATCATATGGTGACCAGGGAATGAGAGAGGGAACCCTGAACATGACACAAGTCCTAATGGCACACTCCAGTGACCTACTTCCTGCAGACAGAGCCACTTCTTAAGATTCTAGGATCCCCAAAAGTAACTTCCCCATCACAGGACCAAACATTTGTTGGCATTATCATGCTGGTGAAATTTCCTATTCAAACTGTAACATTCCTCCAGTATTAATTATGCAACATGGAAACATCTCTCTCCCTCCTTCTCTCTCTCTCTCTCTCTCTCTCTCTCTCTCTCTCTCTCTCTCTCTCTCTCTCTCTCT
>CAJQZJ010032944.1:254987-278281 GCA_907164525.1 Lophiomys imhausi | reverse complement strand
ACATACATACATACATACATACATACATACATACATACATACATACATACACACACATACATACATATATAAAGACTTAGCTTTTCAAAAAGCAGGGACAGGGATGAGAAAGGGGGAAGGAAAGATATTATGCAGTTAAATGTATGTTTCAGTGAGGAAGAAGTAAGGATTATGAAGTCACAATGTAGATAAACTCTTAGGAAACTGATACATATCCATTATTTCTTCTTTATAAGAATACCTTGTCTAGCTTCTAGGGATTTTCCTGGTTCATCTCAACATACTGGGAACTCTTAACATCAATTGTAATGTATAAATTAGTAGTGGTTTCTAAAGTTAGTTTTCAGAATACCAGCTTTTATAGTCAGCATGTCATAAACCATAATATATAGTCTCCGGGTGTGAAATCTTACCTTTTTTATTTTTATTTTTATTTTTTATTCTTTATTTACTTTTTTTTAAATACTTTATTTTTTTTCTTCAAGTTACATCTCAGTCACAAACCCTTCCCTATTCCCCCTTCCTATCCCGCCCTTCCACCCTCTTCCCCCCAGCAGCTTCCCCTCTCAGACCAACAGATGGTTCCTTCTCCTATAACAGTAAATACTATACAAAACAACAGATATAAATATGTCACATTTATGAGAGTTAAATGGCCCAGCATACCTTCCCAATGTCCAGTCCATACATATTTGGCCCCTGACTTTAACATTCTACCATCTAACCATCTCCATGAGCTTAAAGGTCTATATCTGACTCAACATTCACACCAACTTGCAACACAATTTTAAGAGTAACTTCTTAGATCTATAACACCCTCTTGATTCCTAAACAACTCAAAATTTAACCATGAGACTCTAGCTGTCTATTCTTCAACCACCTCAGAGACCTGAGAGGGATAAATATATCTGCTTATATAGGAAGTGCAGGGCCTGCAGCCTCCAAAACCAAGAAATGACATACCAGTGACTGCCTGGACAGTTCCCATTATCTCTACATACATTCCTACATCAGTCTTCAGCCTTTGGGTCCTGTTTCTATGACAGACATTTGTTGTAGAGCAGGGATTATGAAGGACTTACCTACCCTGTCTTGGCAGAATTAGGCTGTCGACTTCCCTGCCACCAAGTTTTGTCCTTTTTGGACAGCAGTCTGCCTGCAGTTGGAGCAAGGAGTTTTTTCATGCCAAGAGATAGGCTTGCCACTAATTCAACCATCTCACACTGGAGATTCTTCGATGCTTATCTTCTACTTGGAGTAGAATAGGGGGTGCTGTCAGGAGCTGATATGTCTCGATATCAAAAAAAAGAAAATCTTAATTTAAGATAACATCTTTGAATGCCATATTCTGCAGATCTCTTGGGGTTTTTGAACATGCCCTATCCATCTCTTGTATTTAGATAAGCAAATGTTGCTTGTCTCTTAACAACTTGATTACTGAGTAGTTTAGAGAATATCTGTGATAGACTGTCATAGTAGCTAACAAAGTGACATGTTTGCATGACTAGGAGTTTGTTTTACTTAACTATCCTAAACAGTTTTAGACGGTTGGTATCAAGAGGCCAGAGCTTCACATTTTATTTTTAAGTATCTCTAGGTATGATACCATTAGGAAGCATTACCTTTAATTTTGTATCAATATACAAAGATCTATTCAATTGTGGTTGAACATAAAAGGATTGTACTAACATTTTTAACCATTTTTCCATTTTGGTTCAGGCCCCGAACAGGTTTACTACGACCCAAATCAGCAGGAAGTCACTTTAAGAGAGTGACGTCCCATGCCCAGAGGGTGGGGAGGGTGTTTCCCCGCCCTTCTTTTTGGATATTTGAAGGATAACTGAAAACTCTGATATTTAGGGGAAGAGATTACAAGCTGATAAATGATCCTGTTTAATGGGTTTTGGAGGTTAGACCCAGGGACTTCCTACTTTTCCTTTTCTGTATCCTTCTTCCTCTCCTATGTAGGAGTGCATAGGCTTGAGAAAAATGAGACATAGACATAGCACAGGAAGGACCAAGAAGAAGGGACAGATTATTGAATATGCCCTTATACCTTTGTATATTGATACAAAATTAGTAGTGTATTTGGCTAAAGTGGTATTGACCACTTTTTATTGTGCAAAAATAAGATTGTATTGGATTACATCAGTATTGATCTTTGTATATTGATACAAAATTAAGATTATAGCTGGCCACAATGGTACTGACCCTTGTATATGGACGTAATATTAAGATTTTATTGGGCTACATAGGCATTGATCTTTGTATATTGATACATAATTAAGAGTATATTTAACCACAATTGAAATCTTACCTTTTAAATGCCCTTGATGCCTAGCTCTTCTATGTAAGGTCTTTCTTATCTAGTTCAACCTTCTAAGAGATGAGTTTTGAGTCATTGTATGCCAGTTACTTTATCCTTCTGATTCATGGTCCATTCCTCCTAACCAAAATCCTCAATGTCAGGTAAGCATTTATTTAAGCATTCTTGGCTCTGGCAGTATGCTCTTTCTGATTTCTTGGAATGCATATTCAAAACATCCTTCACTCCTATGCTGCGTGCACTCTCCAGATTTTGTTTGATTTCTGCCTTTGTTAAAAAAAATTCTCTATAATATTGCCCCTTCATACTCTTATTGTAGCTAGATAGTAAACATTTTCCATCTGTGTTTAACTGTAAGTGTGGTTGGTTAATGTTAATTTTGTATTGGGTGTGTCTGTAGGTACATCGGTGTGGTGGTTTTATTTATTTATTTTTTGTACTGGCACAAGATGCAATAGGTTCCTGGACTTATTACCCACTTAGAATAAAAGTCAAATCCCTGTCCTTTCTTATCAACAAAGAATGGAACATGTGCTTCTATGGCCATCTTTCTCCTTTCCTTCTATTCTTATGACAGGAATGAAAGTCTACCAAGGGCAGGACAATAGCATGATACTACTAAAGATGAAATGATCACTGATTAATATCTGACACTAAAAAAAAAGAAATTCTTAAAATATGAGGAATCCATTTCTTTTAAAAGTGCCATTCTTTTAGATCATCCCATAGATAAAATGCAGTTTGTTGAGTTTTTATTCTTGTTGGTGGCAGCTCGAACCTTCTTAGCACCATGTCCATTCCCTATCACCCTCCCCTTTGCAATGAAAACCTTTGCCTGGAAGACTCTTGCTCTCTGTACCTCAGGCTTCCTACCTTTACTGCTAACCTGGAAGTTGCTATGTCCAAAGTTGCGACTGTACAGATGTGTGTTCTCAAGTTGCCCACAAGTGCAAACTGAAATGCCTGTGTTTGTTTAAGGGAGCCATGAGTTCATTGTTTTGCTGTTTCCTGACCATGTTGGGTGAATGCGCTGTTTGTCATCTCTCCAGACATTGTGTTTTATTAAGCAAGACTTCTTCAGCACTCTATTTGCTTTTGTCTGTTCTTTCCGAGCATGGGTAAAACTGCTAGTGGTACTGACATTTAGATGTTTAAATACAAAAATTAATTGGCGTAGAATAAACTCTTGTGTAGTGTTTGTTTTACTTCACATTTCATAGGTTTGTGTGTATTCCTTATTTAGCAATGAGAGCAGTAGACTTCAGTCTAGTAGGAAGAAATATACTTACTTTGCTAAAGGTAGACCCAAGTAGAGAGTGATGAAACAATGTCACTAACACTCATTTATGGCATGCCTTAGGCACAGGGCAGTTTGCTAAGTACTGAGGAATGCAGGGAGTTAGAGAGATGGCTTAGAAGTTAAGAGCACTGGCTGCTCTTCCAGAGGACCTGGGTTCAATTCCTACCACCCACATGGGGTCTCACAACTGTCTGTAACTCCTGTTCCAGGGGATCTGACACTCTCACACAGATGTACATGCAGGCAAAACACCAATGTACATAAAATAAAAAATAAATAAATTGTTAAAATAAATAAAGAGTCTGAAATCCATACCAGGGCCCATGCCTTAGAGCGGTCATATACTAACAACGTACACTGATCACACAAATAAATGTGAATTCACTATTGAGACAGAGTTTACCCAATGGAGGCTGAGACTTGAGGAACGAGAAAGGAAAATAGAAGGGGAGAAAGAAGGAGATGACAGGTAAGAGAAGCTGAAGTGTATGTGTATGCACAAGTAGCAAGAAAAAATGACATATTGGAGGAATGTGGGAAACGTTGTTTCTGGAACCCCCATAACAAAGAAGCATTATGCAAAGGTGAGCTGTAGTGAAGAAGCTGAATCTTCATCCAAAGGTCATAAAGAATGCGAGGCTTTAGAAAGATGCTTCTCCAGTGGTATTTTAATTGTTGCTTTGCTTAACACTACACAGCAAATTGGAGACTTTGGGCAAGTGGGGATGAAGTAGAGGAGGAATAACTGGTATGTTGGAGAACGTCTGTACAGAGAGACCAATAGACACTGAATGGAAGGCTGTCAGGGAAGAAGGCTTCCATGCTGATGACTACAATTATAAGTTATGGGGAAGGGCAGACAGTGGCCATGTTCGGACAAGAGCATACTGTAAGAGCAAAAAGGCTTTGGCACCATAGGTAGATCATATTGTTTGCATTCTCGTCCATGTCTGTGTGTGTGTGTGTGTGTGTGTGTGTGTGTGTGTGTGTGTGTGTGCACATTGTTTGCATTCTCGTCCATGTCTGTGTGTGTTTGAAACAAGGGCTGTCTTGGAACTTGCTATGTAGACCAGGAGGACATGATCTGACAGAGATCAACGTGTCTCTGCCTCTCAAGAATCCCTAGGATCAAAGGTGTGTGTCACGACACCTGGCTCGTGCATTGTATTTTAAACATGTTGAGTTCTTCGAGGTACTGTTGTAGTATGTGAGGGGACTGACCAACTAAAGCCTATACATAGAAACTTTAAAGTGGTGGTTATCCAGGTGATAGTTGAAGTGTACAGATGAGACTGCTTTTAAAACCTGCATAACAGAGAAGAGCCCTGAGAGTTTTTAGACCTTATCAACTCAGTAATGGGACAAGAGCATTACAGACTGAGGAAGTCCAGCCGGGGAGTCGAGGAGGAACCGCTGAGCAATGTAAAACACTGTGGCAATGCATAATGAAAACCAGGAATATTTCAAGGATTCATGGAGTAGAAAACAATCAACCTGTTGAGTGTGGGAAGAATTTAAAGTGCTTGATGGATTTACATGGAGACTGTTTATGATCTTGAATAGTTTACTCTTCTAGGGGGATGGGAATGTAGACTAATCATACAATGGATTCAGGAGAAAGTGACAAGGTGAATGAAGATGCCAAAAATGGTAACGTTTCTCAAGATGTTTCCCTTTGAATGGGAAAGAGTAATCATGTGTTATGAGCAAGGAGAATTCAAGGAATCCTTTGCTTTTTTCTTAAAGAATAAGGAAGTGAGTATGTTCAAGCATTACCACAAATAGGGAAGGCACTAGGTAGTAATTAAAAGTTTGTAATCCATTTGGTCAGTCAAATGATTTTTAAATTTTCATATATTACGTTTTTTCTTGTAAATTTATTCTTTAATTAAATTCATTTATGAAGCAAATATTTACTGAGTGTCTTCTCTGTGACAGGCAGTAATCTAAGTTTTGATAATAGATCATGATTGCTTGTTGAAATGCTAAAAAAATAAAATAAAATGTTGTATGTGATAGTGGATCTGGAGTAAAATGAAAATTTTGTTTTGACCGTGCACTTCTTGAGATGTGCCCAGGTTGTCGGTATGGAACCATTAGGTGGCTTATGGAGGAAGATTTCTGTAGAGTAAACATCCATGAGAATAGAACACTGGGTCTGCATTGCTGTAACTCTAGGCACTGTGTGCTTGACCTACTTTTAAAATGCTCATGTGAATTCATTAGTTTCATTGTATTGGTGAATTCTGCCACTAATCCCATCTTACGGGTGCCAAAATGAAATGATTTTGAACAATGTGTTTACAGTCAAATAGTTAGGAAGTGGTACCTTGGATTCTGTTGCAGAAGGTCTGACTTCAGAAATAAAATTTCAGTCTCTGTTTGGTCAGTAACAGACATGGCATTCTCACAACTGAGTAATATCTAATGTGATGTAGTATTAAACATAATTTGGCATGTGTTGTAATGATCCCAGAGAATATGTCAAGAAAGGCATGACCCATGGTATTGGAAGTTAATGCAGGAGAATGCCATTGGGCCATATCAGGAGCTATTGTATGGTAAGATAACAATTTTGAACTTTATTGAAAAGAACTATGGAAAGTAACAGTTTTAAATTGTGTACTTATATGTTGTTTACAATCTCCACATGAAGAACAGTCCGTCGTTTGTGCACACCAGAATCTTCAAAACACAAAACCATAGAATAAAACACAGAAGTAAATGTTTTACATTCTACAGAATTGTTCAGACATTTTTAGTCATGAAACGTGTCAAGGAAAGAGCAGTTAGATGAACCATGATTTTTATAGAGCTCATCCCAGTTTCCAGGAATGTTCCAATGGCCCAACCCATGTCATCTTCCACTTTTGTGAGATAAAGCTGGATTCTCCAGCCAGAGAGCACTTCATCAGAAAGCCAATGTGTATGTGGAGAAGATCAGAAAACTGACTGCAGTCTTTAAAGTCCACAAGGTTGCAGAGAAAGCGGGGGTTTAGTGATATTTTATAAGCCATCAATAAAAAACAGTATCAACACTCAGAGAGAGCATCTATCATTTGTTGGGTACTCAATGGGAGAGTTTGATGCTGAAACCACCCCTAAGAAATTTATAGCAGAGCCCCCTCCTTGTAAAACAAACTCCAGCATTTGTTTTGTCAGGTGCCTCCCTGCCTGTGAGGACCTTCTTGTTAATTTTTTTCTATAATGTCACATTCATTTGCTCATGACCTGCGGAATTTCTTAAAAGCCTAGAGTTCATCAGCAGAGGTTTTGTTTGTTTGTTTGTTTTTTGGGTTTTTTTCCCCTGTTTCTGCCAGATGTGAAGGGTACATCTTATGTGGGACACTAAATTCCCCAGCTTGAAGATCTCAGGCATAGATGATGCAAATTTCAATGGGCAAAGCTGTCTGAGGCCACACTGAATTCTCAAAGGACCTGTTTCTTGTCTTTTCTTTTTTCCCTTACAAGGGCAAGGTCAAGCAGGCAAGTTTCTTAATATCACTCTATTTAGGATTTGGGTGTTTTTTTAGTTTTCCCTACATCAAGAATGGAGCCTCTCACCTTTTCTGGGAGGGCTTCTTATTTCTCCTTTCTAAGGGTTGGCCCTAGGCTTCATTTTTACCCCAGGAATTCTATACACTCTTAAATGATGAAACATAGGCTCATGTTCCTGTTTCTCTTGGTTTTGCCCTAATCTTACTATTCTGTACTTCCTTACAAACTGATGCAAATAAAGAGATTTTAAAATTTGTGTTCTGCACTTGTAATTTTAATAAGTTGTATACATTACTGTAAGTGAAGGCACTAACTATGGACTGTTAATTAAGTCATCTAACCTCCTTAGCAGCTCTGTAGAGTAGATGTGAAGGATACAGGGCCTTGAGGTTTATGTGACTCACCAACTTCAAGCAGCCAGCAGGAATTCCATTCAGAGTTTGACCCCAAGCATCTCAACATTAGACCATACCTACCAAAAATCTGCAGTGTAGCAAAAATGTCTTAAGTGAATGTAGCTTGTGGTTGGCCTGCTGTATTCTTTTCTTTCTTTCTTTTTTTCCCTGTTTTGGTTTTTCAAGCCAGAGTTTCTCTATGTAGCCCTGGCTGCCTTGGAACTCACTTTGTAGATCAGGCTGGCCTGGAACTCACAGAGATTCGTCTGCTTCTGCCTCCTGAGTGCTGGGATTAAAGGTGTGCGCCACCAAACCCAACTGGCCTGTTGTATTATTAACATAAGGAATGAGCATAGTGGTACTGAACAAATGGAAGAGGATGGGTGGTTAAGTAGGTGGGTGGGTGGATGAATGGACGGTTGGATGAATGGATGGATATAAAATATCTCAATACATAGCCTAACAGAAGGGCTAATTAGCTAATACCGAGTATTAACTGATATAGCATTATTTATTTGAAAAAATCTATAAATAGAGGAGGGAAGAAAGGAAATATTTTCTGTCAAGGATTATAGAATTATTCGGCAGTGTCTGGTAGGGTCTGTGCTTTGGTTTTGGGATTATATGTGTCTTCAGTCTTCAGACATTTATTTTTGTTTTCTTGTAGTTGGTGTGTATTAATGTTTTGAGTAAAATGATAGAACACTAGGGAGTTGAGAAGCACAAGGAAATCTGCACTGTTACTCTTCTGACTTCCAACGGTAGGCACATTACTGAGGTCCATGGAAGCCTCAATTTCCTCTCATTAAGACCAAAAGACATTAATGATTTCAACGTTATGCTCCACCCCCACATCAAAACCCCTAAAAACTTGATATCTGCAGAACTTATATAACGTTATAGATACTTGCCTCTCTAATGGCATATTCTCTATAGGAAGGCTAGTGCTACAGTTAGATATGTTTTCTTTTAATCAACCACTATATATAGTGCTTTATATGCCAGTCATAATATGCACAACGAAGAAAGAATATTATAAAAGCGTTTTTCTTTTCTCCCGTTTTAGTCTTAAAAATACAGACTCGGTTTAATATTCAATTTAGTCTCTCTGGATTAGATGGAAAGAAAATAGATGGTCTTTTATCTTCATGGCTAAGATCCAAAGTGTTATATAATGCTCTTTGCTCCAAACAGGAAAGATATTGTGGACTAAATTAAAGGAAAGGTAATACACTGTCAGTTTCACTCTGGATGTTCCCTGGTGTCTTATCAAGGTCAGTTAAAGACTGTCGGATTTGGATTTACAGCTTAATGAATTTGTTCATGTATCTAGTCGCATGTGTGTTGCATTGGGAAAGTTGTATGCATGTGCATTATGAACTGATCATGCAAGAAGGAGAGTGGTACCCCTGGGGATCTCTGGAGCTTTGCCCCACACTATACTGTTTGGCTTTACCTCCCCATTTCTACTGCCTTTCAAGTTTCCTGAGCTTCCAGAGCCTCATCCTCACCCAGCACAGAACTGTGGGTGTTTGAACAGGGGTCTCTCTGACTTCTCAACTCTCTGACCTGTGACCTGATCCTGTCTGATTTCCCTTCCCTTTCACTTCATTAGGAAGGGAGAGCTGAACCCATCCTCATCATTATAAGAAATGCAGAGGTTATTGTAAAGGAGAAGATAGCCTTTAAGGAGAGCTCCTTAGGAGTGAGTTTGTGAAAGTCGGGGGGGGGGGGAACTTGGTGTCACACATATCTCCCACCTGGCCTACTGAGGAAAGTGTCTTTTACTTTAATTCGATCCTCTCTGGGTTCATTTGAGTGCATCTGTAGCCAGGGTTTGGTATCTGTTTTCTAAGAGAGGGTTAGGGTAGCTCTGAGCCAGCACATGTGCATTCCTAACAGATTTGGAAAATCCACGTCAGATCACTCTTAACCGAGTTCCCCTCAGAGGCTTACTTCTGTGAGGAGATAAGCAATAACAGGGGTGGGGGGTTTTGCTCCCCACAAGCGTCACAGTTGTTAGTGAGGATGAATGTTAAGTTGTCACCCAGTTTCACAATTACGGTGATAGAACTCTGCCACATGATTAAACTAAAATTGAGACAAAGTCAACGCAGCAGCAGCAGCAGCAACAACAAAAAATACTTATTCAGTGTTCCTGTGGGCTTTGTGGGAATATTTCTTTCAGTTTGGAAGAATTCATTGAGAGAGGGTGAGGCTATCTCTCACTCGCCAACAGTGCACTTACAGAACACGCACAGGGGTTTCCTTACCAGCGCCACACAGACATCATGAACAGGGACACAGTTTTGGATTGATGATTAGTCAGCACCTACGCCTTCATAATACATCTCATCTCCATGAGCTTGGCTTCAGGTCTCCTGCTGCTGCACTCAAATTCCAGGCAACTCATTGAGGTCTCTCTCCTGGAGCATCACAGCTCCCTCCTGACTTGGCTCCTAGCGTGTTCTCAACCTATGAGTCACAACCCCTTTGGGGGCCACAGTCACATATCCTGCATATCAGATATCTACATTATGACTCATAACAATAGCAAAATTACTGTTATGAAGTACCAGCGAAATAATTTTATGGTTGAGAGTCACCGCACGTGAGGAACTGTGTTAAAGGGTCTCAGCTTTAGGAATGTTGAGTACCACTGCTTCAGGGTGGTTTGAGGTCAAAACTCAGTTCCTGCTTTTTCCTTGCTTAGATCCTCCCAAGACTTTACATAGCCTGGCCTCTGCCTCTCTTTCCAGACTTGCATTATCTTGTTCTGCCTTCACTCTTACCCTCTGGTCTTCTTTTGATTTAAAAATTAACCAAGGTCTCTCTCCTCTCCGATGTCAGAGAATCAGTTCACACACTTCCTGTAAGATTTCTGTTCATCTTGCTTGGATAGCAGGCTCTTCCTCTTTCCTTATATCTCAGCTTAACATTAATTTTAAATGCTAATGTTAAATAATAATATCAGCTCCACAAAAGAATCTTCTTTCTACTCTAAAATGGGATGTTCCGCTCTGCCACATTCCTTTCCCGTTTGTCTCGTTCCACAGCAATTACATTCGTTTGTTTCATTTTTGTTGCTTGTTGTTCTTTCTTGGGAAACTGAGAGGGGCCAGCTCTCTCTGTCTTGTTTGTCACTGCGCACCTAGCACCCAGTGCTTCGCTGTTTGACGTAATTGTTCATTCTCCAAAAATCCACACCATTCAAGTAATACCAGTAGTCTACAAAATGCAAAGAAATCGAAAAGACTACTAGAGAGTGAGTCTATCCACAGACTACCCTGATAGACTACCCTGAGGGTGAGTGAGTTACTCACGGGTAATAAACAGAGTCTCCACAGTTGTGTGCTATTGAAGCCTCTCCTTTAGTTAGCATAGACAGCTCGTTAAGATCCCCATATCAGAGAGTCGTTGTGTACAGCCACATGATTACTGAATTTATAGGATTAAAAGTCACTTCTTAATTTAGTTAATTGTAGGTGTGTTGTATGCTTCTTAGTAGAAGTTGCTCGTCATGACAGCTGAGGAGTTGATACTACTGTGTTAGTTTTCCAAATTGTGAATTTGCCTGTTTTTGCGGAATAAATATCTCCCTTATTTCTTCATGTACCTTAAGCGCCTAATTCTCATGGCCAAACAGGGATGCTCTTGACTAGTTCTTTCCATCTGCCTGTTTGTTTTCAGGGTGGGGAGAGGGAGCTGTGATAAAAAGTCAGTGTGTTTGCAAAGCAAATACTTTCCCCTTCTTAATCCAGAGCACACTGCAAATACTTAATTGTGGATTTTCTTGAGCTTGTTGTTAGTAGAAAGCAGAGCAAAGTTCTTACAGTCGGTTTTCCTAAAGTGTATTGCAGATACTTTTTCTCAATGTGCTTTTGTAAAAATTTGGTAAATTGTTTTTTTATGCTGCCATGAATATCCACTCAGAGCTATTAAATATTAATAGCTAAAATTCCTTCCAAATAAAAGAATGAGCTGGTACATTCTCCCTTCTGTGATATCTCAGCCTGTATCTTGATGGTTTAGGTTTTGTGCTATTCCTCCCTGGCCATCTTCATCCGATCCATTGGTTATCGAACACATACATTCCTTCCACCCCATCCAGTCTCCATGGCAACCAGAGGTGGTTGCTAAGTGCTGGTTTCATTCAGACTGTTTTGATGCCAAATGCTAAGTACCCTGCCACAATGTGATATGTGATGTGCACGGATGTACTTCCCACTGCCGTCCAGCCCAGAGAAAGAAAATAACAGCATTCGGCATGCACGGCTTGACGGAGTCCTATTTCTCACATTGTGTAAGAAACCAGATCACACTTTAAAATTGTAAATTGAGATTTCCTTATTTAAATTTTCCCAGTAATATTTTATAGTCAGATGTTTATTAAGACTAAAAAGCAGTTAGTTCTTCCAGCATTAACCAGTTTCCAGTTTCTAATCCAGTCATTTGCCATCTACCTAAAGATACATGAGGATCATCTCCCTCTATCTAGTTGGCTAGAGAAGAAGGGTAACCATGGCTGGTTATTCAAAATTCCTCCAATCCAAATCCTATTTTCCTTTTATAAAAGGAAATATGAAATGCATGCAGATGTACCATATTCATGGTAGACATACAAGTTTTAGGACCTTGAAGTGAACATACTTACTCTTAATTCCAACATGAATTGCTAAAACCTTAGTTTTTACAAAACAAGAAGCAAGCTGACCGTGCCATCACAGGTTTTGGTAGCAGGAAGACTATGGACCCTGATATCTGGTGTTCACATATCTGATTTACATGTTCTGGCCCAGAAACAGCAAATTTGTAGCAGATAACCTGGCATTCCTCATGGAACCGACAACAGACCTCAGTGCAGCATTTCCCAAGGGCATCAAAATTTTCCCAGTTATTACTTCTCCATTTTTCATTATCTATCAGCCCTTCCTACCCGCACCCACCCCCTACCATGCTAACCAGTCTCTAATTCATGATTGCTCTATGATGTTCCATAATAGATTTGCTTTTACAAAGTAGATAGCAAATATATATCTCCCCTTTTACTATGGAAACCCTGTGATCATGCAAGCAATGGGAGAGAGGACTAAAAGGATATTTAAGTTGGTTTTGGGGATTATAATATAATTACATCATTTCTCCCTTCCCTTTCCTCTCTCCAAACCCTACCATATATCTCTCCTCATTTTCTTTCAAATTCATGGCCTTTCTTCTCGTTAATTATTGTTACACATGTGTGTGTGTTCCTAAATATGTAAATACAACTTGCTCACTCTGTATAATGTCATTTGTATGTATGTGCTCTCAGGTTTGACTATTTGGTATTGCATAATCAATTGGGGTGCTCTTCTCTGACTTTTTTCAAAATCTAGCCTAAATGTAATTATAATTTATACAGTAACATTGCAGGAAATATTAATTGCTCCAGAACTTTGTGTTATTTTGGTGTGTGTGTGTGCGTGTGTGTGTGTGTGTGTGTGTGTGCGTGTGTGTGTGCTTATACATGGTGGGACACATACAAGCTGGTGGGTATTATAATTAAATGAGCATCAACATCGTGCTCATCGACCAAGAACCACACTTCAAAGAATTGACCCAGTTCATAGGCAGATTTGTGGTTTGGAAATGCATTTGAAAATAAAGCATTTTCTTTGAGTTCCTGTCCAATCAAAGGTATGTGAAGTTGCCATTCGAAGTTGAAGTCTATAATAGCATAAAAATCCCCATGGATAGGAAGGAGTGTGTTTGAGTTTTCCAGCTCATCTTGTAGGATTTCTGGACTCTTTAAGTGCTTGGCTGCTAGTGTTTTTGGATTCGGAGTGTGTGTTGGGTAAGTGCTTGGGAGGGTGGGAAGGCAAATGTTAGTCTCCTCAGAGTCTGAGACCCACAGAAGCACTCTGCCATTGTCCTGGTCACGCTTCCAGGACTCAGCACTTTGCACTGAGTAGCTTCCTTTTGAAGTCTTTTCTGCACTTCTCAGATCCTTTCAGAAGTGTTTTCTTTTAAAATACCATGCATTCTTCTCGAAAAGAATTAGTCTTTCAGATAATACAAAGAAACATAGGATACTTGTAATCTGTCAAGTATGGCTACAAACATTAGGATATTGTGGAGAGGTAGAATAAGGGTTCTGCAAGAAGCTTGGCTGTCTAATTATAAACCTGCCTTTTAATTTGGTTTGACTGCAGAGAAACACATCTAGGCAGAGGAAATGAGAGATTGTAGTTTTTCATTCAGGCTTTGCAATTTGTATTTTTATGTGTAAGGGGGAAATCAAAATGGAAATCCTTCTTTGGCATGACAGTTAACAATTGGAATCATACTTACATATAAAAATAGTCTACAGCCTCAGAAAAATTCCATGTGGATCTAACATTTACTGTTCCACAAAAACTTTAAAAGGTAGCCAAGATGACCAGTAAGATCATATACAGAAGCCCCGGTGACCAAGAAGATGTTTTAGGAACTTTAATTTTAAAATGTCTTGTTAATATGGGACTCAGAATGGAAAGCAATGCTTTCTAAAATAGCATATATGGTCATACGTATGTATGAGTGTATGCAGATGATTTGTAAATTTAAATGCAGACCTCATAAATTCTAGCATACTTTGATTTCACAAAATAACAGCGGCTCTACCTTTGGATCTCAGTGCTGGGATCTAATCCACAAGATAATGGAATGTGTTAGTGTACTATCTCTTCTTTTTAGCAAAGCTGAACCCTGAACCCTGGGGCTTGTGTCCCCTGAGTTGCTCCTTTTCCTGTGTTCTCCCTCTTGCTCCTATATAGCTGTGACTTTAATCTCAGGTTGATAGCGAAACTGTGTCTCCTCTCTGGTGGCAGCAGCCTCCACAGATGTTAGCTTCAGCATCTGGCAGATTCATTCCTGATTTTGTTCTGTGAAAACTTATTCTGACTTTAATTGTTAGCCTCTCAGGCTTGCTTAAAGTGGTTCAGGTTTCTTGAATTTTCATCACTCAAGACGAGTTATTAATATTTCTAGCACCGGGAGTATGAACAAGAGATTGTCTTTCAGTATAAATCTGTCTTTCCTTAATGTGAACTATTTAGGATGAAATAAAAGCTTTCTATTCATGTGACCTTGCAGTTTGTGTGGTGTCTGATGTGGAGTAGGTCTGAGGAAATGTTTGTTGAATGAAAATGTTTCCTGAGGTGCAGGAGACTAGGAAGGGGAGATATTCCTGTCACTGTCTATTGGAGGGGTTACGCAGTGCTTCCGGGAGTGAGTCAGTAGGGAGACAGTTTAAGTTGTCTCTGTTAGGAGAAAAAGATGACAGGGCTGTCCCAGTAGCAGGTGCTGTCAGCCAACCTGATATCGTTTTAGTTTTCTACCTGGTGTTCAGCCCCCGCTCATAACCCTCTTCATAACAATCAGTGACTATACATACAAGTAAATACACGCTCAGTTAAGTGACTTCTATTAAGAAATAACTTTTAAACTGTCATTAGAAACATTCCTAGTTAAAGTGTAATATGTCTACTATAAAATATTCTATTGCCAAAAGCATAAGAATAATGCAAAGGTAAATTTTAAAAACATAAATTCAAGTTAATGTGACTGAGCCAAAATATTATTATTGATTCACGGGATTTGTGTGTGTGTGTGTGTGTGTGTGTGTGTGTGTGTGTGTGTGAGAGAGAGCTCCTGTTCATTATGTAGAGCAATAAACTTCAGTAAGCGTGCAGCAGTATTTTAAAGGCTGCATCTCTTGCTGTATTTAAAGTTGAATGGTATGCGACATTTGGGATTGACAAGACTGTTTATCAGCTTGGGCCTTGGCAGGAATTTCTCCAGCGTTAGCTTTTTCTCTCTCCCTCACCATCAGTTAGAAATACAGCAAACAAACTGAGACCCTGTCTCAAAGAAAAGGTTTAATCAGGGAAGGAAAGAAGAGGACAGAATAGAGGAAGGGGCCAAAAGTGGGCCAAGCTTACCACTTGCAAGCTAAAATTTTAAGTATCATAAAAGAATATAATTTAAAAAAAAAGAGTGAACCGTAACTCTCAGGTGCTTTTTGTTGGTGGACTGACATGTAGATTTCCAGGGATGGTTCAAATGTTGATTGATTGATTCATCATTTATTGAACACCTACTTCTGTATCAGCTAGTACAGGGGCACACAAGAATCGGTCCCCATTCCCAAGGATCTCTGTCTGGTTAGGTGATGTTTAAACATTGTATTCTGTATCGTTTGGAGCTTCATCCAGTTCAGTTCTGCTGTACTTCTTGGAAACTTGAAGACTGTTCTGAGAGCCACCAAGCTAATTAAAGGATTGGTAAATGAGACTTGTGTGAAAGAGAACTTCAAGAACTGAATTATTTAGTGGAGAGGAAAGAATGCCAAAGGGACATACATTAATCGTTTTGAAGAGGTAATAATGAAGGTGTCCATCTGGTCTTAGTTGGCCAAGGTTGGACAAGAAAATGGTGGACGAAAATCTAGTATGAGGTATTTAGGTTAGAATTGAAGATAAAGACTATGTGAATTAATTTAATACAGGTCCTATTAACAAATGTGCTCCTGTCATTTTATATCAAATTTAAATGATAAAAAGTATCTTCATTTACCAAAGTCAAATTTTAGCTGAATTTAGAGATCAACTGAAAAAGAATGTCAAAATTCATCTGTAGTTTTTAAAAAGATTTTAGAGTTCTCCAGGGCGAGAGCTGACCCTTCAGGACTCACATGACACTGAAGCCGTCCAAACAAACAGCTCTAGCAAGGGCAGTCTTATGATAAGTATATTCTAATTGCCTTTATAATCTTGCCTCTTTTTCAGTTCCAGGAATTGAACCTAGAGCCTCATGTGTGCAAGGTATAGGCTCTACCACGGAGTTCTATCTTTAGCCCTGCTTTTATAACCTTAGTAAATCATTAGAAAATTGAGATTCCTCTACTCAAGAGCAAGAATTTGATCCTTCAAATAATTAAGATTGACTTTTAAAATCCCCCATTTCTTGGCTCTGTTGCACACTGATGGAAAGATGTATGCTAAGAGTTAACTCCTTCTCTGATTTGGGTTTGAAAGCGTTCATGCTGGTAGACTGGACAAGACTTTCCCGTACCACAGCAGTTTGATGACCTGAGTCAGGATCTAAACCCCCAAGGAAAATGGAGATTTAGGGTCCATCTGCTTTGTGATTTTACTTATTTCAAAGCCTGTAATTTTAAAGCCCATTCACTTCAGGTGCCAAATATCCTCAAACCAGAAGAGCTCTTAACTCAATCTTTCCTTCTCGCCAAATTAATAGTTTTATGTCTCCTCCTGTACCACATAGCCACTGCAAGCCAATATTCCTTAATCCTCTTAGGAAGGTGTTTCAGTTTTTTTTTTCCTCATAAAAACCTTCTGTATCCTATTCTCCGTGCCAGTCTCAGACACTAATGTATGCATGAATATGTTACCTGACCAGTGAGAAAGTAGCCTGGAAAAACGAAAGGCTTTTAGGTCAGAAGTTGTTAATTTTCATTCTCCTGGTTTGAGAAAGTTAAAACACATAAGATTTTTTTCTTGGTGTGTGTGTGTGTGTGTGTGTGTGTGTGTGTGTGTGTGTGTGTTCATCTCTAATTTGATTAATTTTTTTCTACCTGCTTTGAACCCTTAGTTTCAATGTGAAAGATGAGCTTGTGCTGTTCTGCTAATACACAAAACACACATTTGCCCATAAGAATTTCAACTATTGACAAGAGGAAATTATCTCTTCCTGTTTCTATATGGACATTGAGTTGCAAAAGTAAAGTTCTATACTGTGCTTGAACCACTAATACGACTACATCATCCTCCAGCTTGTATTTCTCAAACGGTTGCTGAGTTCTACCTTCTCTTCAGCGTGCAGGAGCTCAAACTATCACACTGCATGCCCTGTTTTACTGTTTCGTTAATCATATAGATGAGAACAATGACATATCATTTGAATATGGTATTTTTCAGTGTTCAGAGAACAGGGTCCTTTATTCTAGTCATTAATTACATATGTCTCTAGGAAAGATTTCATACTATTCACAGTTTCAGAGCTTTGATTTCAGCAATTCCATCTAGAAGGACACTGTCTCCCAGATAGCTGACCTGCTTCAAATGTAGCATATCTTAAACATTATGTTATCAATGGTGCAGCCATTAATACAGTAAAAGCATGTGGGATCAGAGAAACTTTGAAGGGCCAGATTCACTTTCTAGAGCAATGGTTCTCAACCGTCTTAACACTGAAACCATTTGATATAGTTCCTCATGTTGTGATGACCCCCAACCATAGAATTATTTTTGCTGTTTTTTCATAACTGTAATTTTGCTACTGTTATGAATTGTGATTATTATTTGTGGTTTCCCATGGTCTTAGATGACCCATGTGAGAAGGTTGTTTGCCACCCCCCAAGGGGTCTCGATCTACAGGTTGAGAACCCTGCTGTCATAGGTGAGAAATGAAAGGTCAGAAAGCAATGCCTGAACTAAGGCAAAATTGCCTCAAAACTCTAAACTAACTGGGGACCTGGAAGTCTGCTTCCCAATAGCTCTACAGAGCCCACAGTTAAAGCAAGCAGTGCCTGCACTTTTTGTGCTACCTGTACAATTTGTTTTGTTTTTTAATTGAACTACTTTCAAATGCACATTAAAAAAAATTACACATGCTCAAGACCACTCTGAGACTCCATCTCACACCTGTCAGAATGGCTAAGTTCAAAAACTCAAATGACAGCACATGCTGGCGAGGTTGTGGAGAAAGGGGAACACTCCTCCATTGCTGATGGGAGTGCATACTTGTATAACCTCTGTAGAAATCAGTCTGGTGAGATCTTAGAAAACTTGGAATAGCTCTGCCTCAAGACCCAGCTATACCACTTCTGGGTATACATCCAAATGATTCCTCACCAAGCCACAAGGACGTTTCCTCATCTATGTTCATAGCAGCCTTATTTGTAATAGCCAGAAACTGGAAACAATCCAGATGTTCCTCCACCGAGGAATGGATAAAAAAACTGTGGTACATCTACACAATAGAATGCTACATAGTCATCAGAAACAATGAAATTTTGCAATTTGGAGCCAAATGGATGGAACTAGAGAAGCTCATCCTGAGTGAGCTAACCCAGACTCAGAAGGATGCACAGGGCATCTATTCCCTTATAATTGGATTTTAGCCATATAGTACAGGATAACTATACTACAAGTAATGCACCAAAAGGAACAGGAACATAGACTTTGTTATGTGTGAATGAGACACTTTGCCCTAGTGGTGCTGCCTTGTAGGCCCTAGTATATAAGGAAGCTCTTGGCCATCATATGACTGCTGAACTAGGGCGGAGTCTAATATGTAGGGACACTCCACCCCAGAGGAATAGGATAGAAGGGAGAGGGGGTAGAGGGTAAGAGGGTAGGACTTCGAGGGGTAGAAAAAGGGCACTGTGATGGAGATGTAACTTGAAGTAATAAATACACATTTAAAAAAATTACACATGGCCAAAAAAGAAAGGAATTTCAAAAAAAATCTCAGTAATTTGTGATTAAACACAGGAAAATCAGCTTTGCTAACTCTTAATTTCACATTTGAACTCAGTGTGTTGGTCAAACTTTACGCTTCTGCTTTGTGTGAGTGTGTGTGTGTGTGTGTGTGAGTATGTGTGTGTGTGTGAGTGTGTGTGTGTGTTGACATGTACATGGTATTTAGTTTACTCTTCTAGCCTTGAAAGTGTTATATCATGTGTGAGTGTGTGTGTGTGTGTGTGTGTGTGTGTGTGTGTGTGTGTTGACAGGGACATGGTATAATTTACTCCTCTAGCCTTGAAAGTGTTGTATCATGTGTGAGTGTGAGTGTGTGTGTGTGTGTGTGTGTGTTTGTGTGTGTGTGTTGACAGGGACATGGTATTTAGTTTACTCTTCTAGCCATGAGGGTATGGTATCGTTAGCTTGGTTTTATAGATAATGAATAGGTGACACAGAAAGGTTAAGTAACTTGCCCAAGGAAGGTCCCGGGATTATTAAGTGGCAGTTCAAAAGCAGTTCAGTTGGGAAACCATGGAGAAAAAAAAATAATCAAAAGAATTATGAAACAAATCCCACTCCATCATATTATGCGTGCTTGGAGGGGACAGTGTTTAATTTGTCTTCTTTGCAGCTTTAATTTTGGGTTTCCACTTCTCTCCTTTTTCCTTTCAAGCTTCTTTCTCTCTTTTGTGTGATTTATGTACCCCCCCCCCCCCAGTGTTCTAAACTTTCAGCAGTGAGCAGAAGCTTGCAAGGTTGAGGAAAAGGGAATTGGGCCTGGTAGAATTATCAAGGTCTCTCTAGTTTTTTTGTGCCTTAAGCACACAACGCAGTACTATCCCTGGTCTTCAAAGGAAAAATCAGTGAACATAATGACTTCCTCAGCTCATGGTAAAGTCTCTGTGAGTGCATGCTGAAAATACATGGTGAATGGAAAGTCAGGCGAGATTAACATAATTATCCACTTAACGGAATTAGCTTATGAGTACCCAGGCAAATTTGATTCCAGATCACTCTGTATTGTTCAGTGCAGTTCTTTTTTATTATTATATATAATATAAATATAACTGTATGTTGCAACAACTGACAAGTCACCATAAAGGTTTTCAAAAAACCAAAAACTTGGGGCTGAGGAGATGGATGGGTCAGTGATTAAGGGGGCTTACTGCTATAGCAGAGGACCAGGGCTTGAGTCCCAGAAGTGACATCGCAGCTCACAGCCATCTGTAAATAAAGCTCTCCAGGGGATCTGATGCTCTACTATGGCTTCATGGGCACCAGGTACATAGACATAGCTTCAGAGACAACACCCATGCACATAAGTACAATAGTAGTTCAAAAAAAAAAAACCTCGAGAAATGCCATTTTACTCCTCCTGTATTAAGTGCTGAACTACTTCAGTCTAACTAAAAATAGTGTACTTCTATGGTAAGCACTGTGTTGATAGAATTCTTGGAAAAGTAGTAGTCATGGGTGCTTTAAAAAATTAGTTTGGATCTTGGAGGTGGTCAAGCACTCCTTTAGTCCCACCACTCAGGAGGCAGAGGCAGGCAGATCTCAAGGTTCAAAGCCAGCCTTGAAAGTTTACAGAGCGAGTTCCATAATAGCCAGAGGTACACAGAAAAACCCTGTGTCAAAACAAAACAGCAAAATTAGTTTGGGTATATCTTAAAGAAAATATTTGTCTGAATTTGGGGTTCTACACATGGATTTGGATCTGAAATACATTTCAAACTCCAAAATTATGAATATAGTTTTGTGTCTGTTCATAGTAGGTGTTCAATGAGTGAGCATTGGATTGACAAACTGAAATACCTCATGAGCTAAGTGAGCATGAGAGTGACAGTGGTCTTGAAAAATGCACATTACTTAGTTATGGCAAGACAAGTCAAGAACAACAAATTACACTAAATGAGCAGCTACCATACCCCAAGAAAAAAATGCAGATGTCAACCTAGATGCACTTTACAGATCTTTCTTTTAAAGATTTATTTATTTTACATAGATGAGAGCTCTATCTGCATGGACCCCTGCATGCCAGAAGAGGGCATCAGATTCCAGTATAAATGGTTGTGAGCCACCATGTGGTTGCTGGGAATTGAACTCTGGACCTCTGGAAGAGCAGACAGTGCTCTTAAATGCTGAGCCATCTCTCTAGCCCCTACTTTACAGATCGTAAATTGAGACCCTTTGAAGTGCAACAGTCCACTTGTTATCTTGGCTTACGATTTGTAAATTATACGTCTACAATTTTATACACATTGAATTTTCCAGTCACCAACCCAAAATTTGTATTGTATATTTATAACATGTTCATGTTATATAATTTATAATGTGTGTGTGTGTGTGTGTGTGTGTGTGTGTGTGTAATTTACAAACATTAAAGAGTTTTAGCGTTCCAGGTCCTGATGTTTATACAGAATGTAATAGAAGCACATTTCTTTTTTTCTCTCTGTGTAGCGTCTCTCTCTGTCCAGATGCAAGACTTGCATCTGACCTGAGTCTCTTGTCCTTAGCCCATTAAGAGCCGTTGAGGTTTCCCCTACTTCTCTGCCCTTTTTGTAGGAATGTGAGAATCTGGCTGGAAGAGCAACAACCTCCCTTTCTGGCTGACCAAGGATTCCCATTGTCAGATGCAGTGGGCATGAAAGCTGCATTTTACAGCACAAAGGCTCCAATAACATTTACTTCGGTTGGCTGAGAATGAAATGCGCCCAGGCACTGCTCGGTCTTGGTTGCTTAAGCACCAGCTTCCCTTGGCTTTTTGCCATTTTGTGCATTTCAAAGAGACAAGTCCTTTAAGGAGAAAGTGTTTTCCTTGTAACTTGCAGTGGAGTAAACAGACCATTCAGGCATAGTTTATTGCATTGCAAACTCAACTCTGCAAACTAGTCCAAAATTGAATGCAACAAAGTAATTAGTGAAATCATTTGGTGCTTAGAATTCATAAACACAAACAGGCCTATTTATAAAGTAAAAATTGTTCTTTTCTAAAGAACCACTAAAACCTTTTTGTATTTACAGAACAGTAACTTAAATTTTAAATATTTTACTTACCAAAGATAACTGTTCCCCCATTATAAATACCTTTTTCAAACATGCTAATGATAGAATTTGTTGGATTAACATGGAAAATCAGAACAATATCCTTTAACCGACAGTGACCAAGGCCTGTAGGACCAAGCCCTGTGCAAACTGGTTTTGTGGGAAATGTCTTTGAATTTCTGTTGCTCCTTCTACCTCCAGAGTGCTGATTCACAGGTGTGAGCCAACATGCATGTTGTATTCAGTCCTGGGGATTTTACCCAGGGACTCTAGCATGCTAGGCAAGCACTCTGCCAACTGAGATAGATTCCCCAGCCACTCTGTTCTACGAGGGAAGAGACAGAAAGGAAAATCATGGCAAGTGGCCATAACTTTTAAGTAACATGACCCCACTGGACTAGGTAAAGAATGCACACACATTGCATTCTTTTATCTCCTCTGAGTCCCCAGGACAAGGCGAAGAAAGGCATGGTTAGTCTAGACGTGGCAATCACTGACCAAGTATGCCAGAATCATTTATTCTAAGCAACGTGCTTTCTCTGTAATACACGTAATATGTCCTCAGAATGAGTTACCCAGCCAACATGGCTGCCAGACATTCTCTCTCTCTCTCTCTCTCTCTCTCTCTCTCTCTCTCTCTCTCTTACAGTGTATTGTCCTAGACTCTTTGATGGTTTTATTTTTTTATGAGAACCTAAATTTCTAATGTCATGTAAAATATTGGATGAAATAACTTCTCATATCAGTCACATCAGACTGAAAAACCACAGGGGCATATTATCAAGCCCATAAGAAGATTAAGGCATTTATTACTGGGATTTCATTTATTGTTCATATGCCAGCTCAAATCACTTAATTTTTGTAAACCAAACACTAAACTTCACTTTTAGCTATAAATAAATTATAATATATTTGATTTTCTGCAATTGCCTCTTTTTCGCAGTTAATATTTTCAAACATTTTCTTTCTTTATTTTTTTAAGGAAGGGACTAGTGTCTTATTTAAGGTAACAAATGAGATATCGTACACACAGAAACCTAAACAGGACCTTGTTAATCTGTGTTAATAGCCTTCCTCATTGATGAATTGCACCCCCCCCCAATCTAATCTTCACATTGACTATCCACTGATGCTCAAAGAGAAGCCACAGGGCACTCAATGGGAATCTCTCTCTCTCTCTCTCTCTCTCTCTCTCTCTCTCTCTCTCTCTCTCTCTCTCTCTC
>CAJQZJ010032944.1:203307-254977 GCA_907164525.1 Lophiomys imhausi | reverse complement strand
CTCTCTCTCTCTCTCTCTCTCTCTCTCTCTCTCTCTCTCTCTCTCTCCACCCAACAGATTGTAATCAGCACCCTGGGGCAGACAGGTGCAGACACTCTCTCTTCCCCTGCCTGCACCCACCACTGCTCTCCCCACCCACCTCCAACCACTCTACCGTCCACGGGTTGAAAATCAGAATCCCTGCTGATCTGGCGGCCCCTTGGATAGGCTTAGCTATGAAGAGGCGTTGCCTGCATGGCAAATGCCTTTGCCCCTGAGCCCACACCGTCCATACATGTTCATGTTTACTTCTTTCTGTCCGTATAAATGCGCACAACGGGTAGGATTCCTCATCTGCCCGCTGCTGAGCTGCACCCCTCGCTCACTCTGGGCTTGATCTGATTGTCTCCAGTTTCTTCAGAGCCTGAGAGAGAACTGCAGAGAGGCTCCGAGCGCTTTGCCTGGTGCCTTGTCAGCCCATTCATCTGAGACTACAATCTTATTTCCCTTTCATGTATTACAGAGGGACTTAAATGGCATCCGGGGCAATCTTGAGTTTCTGGGTTACTTTTCAGTAGTTTGCCCTCGATGGCGTGTAGAGGAGGGAAGGCGGGAGATGACCCTGGCCTGTCAGTACATGCCAGTAGCAAAACCGATTCAGAAAGCAAGTTAAGCGCTCCTAATGAATTGTGCTTCTGGTTCTTTGAGTCCGCGCAGCGTCTCCATCAGGGTTTTACAGCTGGACTCCAGCTGTAATTGCTACTGGGATGAGATGCACAACGTGGGGTGTGGAAGCTAAGCACTTAAGAGTGTTCTAGTAGCCAAAAGTCTATGGCATGATAGGAGCATCGGGCTTCATGAAATTCACACTTTCATATTCCTCACCCATTTCTGACACGCTGCTGATTTGCCAGCAGGCGCTCTAGATGAAGGTGATAAAAATGGCAAAGCTGAAAGATGTTGTTCCTTAAAAGATACTGTACATCAATTGAGTAAGAGGAAGTGTTTTTGGGGGGTGTAAATGCATAAACAGTGTCTGTAGCCATTCCTCAGAAAAGACGGTTAGTTTTAATCTCTTCCTTGCAACGAGGACAACACGAGAGCACCGTTTTAATCTTATTAGGGTACGGTACAGAGTGGCCCACCTTAAAGTATTTCTCCTGATGTAAAGAGTAATTCTGTGTGTTTTGGAAGCCTCCGCTCTCAGAGACCCCTTGCTCTGATTTGTCATTAGGTAGATTATAAATCAGCTTTTATGCCTCTTCCAGAGAAGTTGCAAAGCCTGATTCATATCATATCCAAAATTCTAGTGTGAAAGAATAATGAAAATACCCATGCTGCTCCACCCTGACGGTTATTTAAGGCATAAGCAGTGAGGCTTGGAATTTAATGGAGTCTGCTTGGCTTAGTCATTCTCAGGGTTAGTTGTGACTATTGCCATCTCCAGCCCCTGGTTAGATTTTTTTTTTTCTGTACAGTCCCTTCTTTCATTTTTCTTTTCAATTTTTTGTGTTCTTCTTGGAAACCAACCTCCTTGTGCCTGTCCAGCAACATGGCTTTGAAGTCAGTTTACATTAACTTATATTTCAAAATCAGTTTCTATGTTAATACATATTTATACACACTATTTATTAATTCTGGAAACAATAGAGTACACTGAAGAAAATTATCTAAATTAATGAGGAATGATATAATGCAAAGATTTCCCCAATACTCCCCGAAGAAATAATTGTCCTTGTTTCCATAGAAATGAGGCGTTCTGGAGTTTTGTGGCCTTAGAAGCTGTTTTTTTTGTTTTGTTTTGTTTTGTTTTGTTTCTGTTTTTTTTTTCTTAATTGCAATGAAACTTTAACCACTCATCAAAAAACAAAAACAAAAAAACCTCTTTGTTCTGTTTAAAAATCAGTCTCTTTTTTTCTCCTGAAATTATTTACCTACTTTCTTAAGAGTCTAATAGCAAAGCCAGAAAACAGCTCCCGGATAGCCAGAATTTGAAATAAAAATATGCAACTTGTAAAAGTGCCTTACATAAACTTTAAGATTTTTAAATATTGATTTTTTTTCGAGACAAGATTTCTCTATGTATCCCTGGGTGTCCTGAACTCACTCTGTAGACCAGGCTAGTCTTGAACTCACAGAGATCCTCCTGCCTCTGCCTCCCAAGTGCTGGGATTAAAGGTGTGCACTTCCACACCCAGCAATTACACAGTTGTAAATTGCCATGGAGGTGCTGGGATTTGAATCTGAGTCCTTTGGAAGATCATCCAGTGCTCTTAGCCACTGAGCCATCTCCCTAGCCCCTTAAATATTGATTTTAAAAAAAAATGATTAAAGTTTGTGGTTTCTTTTCCTAATTTTTTTACCCCATGGTGGCTCAGTTTAAGTTTTATGGTGGCATGACTTTTTTTTTTTTTTTTTTTTTTGGTTTTTCAAGACAGGGTTTCTCTGTGTAACAGCCCTGGCTCTCCTGGACTCACTTGTAGACCAGGCTGGCCTTGAACTCACAGGTATCCACCTGCCTCTGCCTCCTGAGTGCTGGGATTAAAGGCGTGCGCCATCACACTCGGTTTACTTTAAGTTTTATTTCACTTAAAATTACTTTATAGAATTCATCTCTATTGAAACTTTTAATTTGAAAAACTGGAGAGTTAAGAATCTCTACATTTTGTTGAGTTATTTACACACACACACACACACACACACACACGAAATGGGGTGGCTCTCAGTGCTGCCAGCATTAAATTCAAGGAGTAGGCCACCTAAACTAAAGTGCCTGCAGTAGTTCAGTGTAGAACATATGCATATATTCACACATACATCCCCCTCATTATAAAACAAAAAGGGTAAGCTAACAACTGAAAAAAATGTAATGAAAATTGGAATAACACACATACTCCACATTCCTTCTCAAATTTCTTCATTAAGTTGAGATTGTAGTCTGTTCTGCAGGGCTTTGAACCCGTTCATACTCTGAAGCTTTGGTTCCTCTCTAGAGTCGAATTCCACTTTTCCTGTTTGTCCAGATGAGCAGACTCCCCAGTTTTCCACCAGACTCGGCTGTAAAGCCTATGCGGTTGAGTGGGTAAGGAAGAGAGATTTTTCTTTTCTTTTTTTTTTTTCTTAGTTAGGTTTTCCTTTATTTAATAATGACCATGACCAAAAGGCAACATGGAGAGGCAAGGTTTATCTCATCTCACAGTCACAGTCCTTCATGAATAAATGCAGAAAATGAATTCAAAGCATGAACTCAAGAAGAAACCATGAAGGTGTACAGCTTGCTAGCTTGTTTCCCATGGCTTAATCAGCCTGCTTTTTTATATCATCAATGTGCCTTCAGTGGCACTACACCCAGTGAGGCAGGTCCTCCCATATGAATCGTTAATCAAGAAAATGCCTAACAGACTTGTCTACAGCCAGTCATGATACTCTCTACCCAGATACATGTAGATTTGTGTCAAGTTGACAAAAACCAAGAGAGATTTTTCTAGGGAGCCGAGGTCAATGTCCTTGGTTCTTTCCTACTGGCTAATGCCACTGGTGGATGTTCATGCCTCCTCCGTCCTACAACAGGGTTCTCATCTCAGCAGCAGCAGGAATAAAGCTGGTGACTATCAAGTCTGCGTCAGGATGTTCCTTCCATACCCATGGTCTGGCATGGGGAATCTAGCATCAGCCCTCATGGTGCCGTGGGAAACAGGCAGCGGGACACCATAAATGAACAAATCCTACTTGGCTGAGAAAGGAAGGGCAAAGAAAATTCTAGCCAGCAATAGCATTGCAGCAGAAAAAGACATGGACAAAGACCCACCTCATCGGAAGACAGGATCCTCGAGGTTTTGGGTTTTTTTTTTCTTTTGTTGTTGTTGGTGGTTAGCATATCAAACTATATATGGACTACAGAAGGTTTTTGTTTTATTTTTAGGGTTTTTTATAGTTCTGTATTTCTGAGTTTCTGTGTAATATGTTGATGATGATATCATAAGCATTTTTGTGAAAAATAATTTCTTGATGTCCAGTGCTTTTGCTTACATGAATAGACCATGTCTGTATATTTAATTCTCTCAGTGTATCTTATGGCAATTACATAAGTGAATAAAATATAAGTATGGCATGGACAATAGAAGAGGATTCATATTGTATACTAATATTCTCCAGTGATTCTAAAAGAATGATTACTTTCTCAGTGTCCTAAGCAAGCATTCTACTACAACGCCACACCCACTGCTCAAGAATGAATTTTGAAGTATGTGTAAGTCCCATTATATATGTACATGACCACAGGACTTATGCACTAAGTCCTTACAAATGCATACTGACTTTCAAAATAATCTGTGCTGTATTACAGAGTGAATGAGAAAGGAATTTGCCAAACTCAGTATAAAGATTGGTTTCATTTCACCAAAAATGTGTTTGTGAAGATAACTTCCTGCTATATAGGAGACATTAAGCCTATTTTTTTTAGATGAACTAAGGCTTAATTCGGACACCCCCCCCCCCACCCCATTCCACTATGTAGTTAAAGCCCTTCAGATAGGCATAATCAATTCATATTTGTTACCAAGTTTCCAATCCCACACTAGGCATAGCATTATAAACTTATCACAGTGTGGTAAGGGCTGAAAACCAAAGCGAGCCCTCTAACACTTCAAACCTTCAACACCCAACACAGTATTTGGAGAAGAAGCCCCTGGGAGATGGAAAAGTTTAAATGAAGTCTTCGGGCTGGAGCCCTGGTGATGGGTGTAAGCACCTTCATTAGAAGGCATCAGGACTCTATCTGCCATGTGAGGGCCTAGTAATAAAGGCAGCTCTTTGCCCTCTAGAGAGAGGACCCTTCCCAGGAACTGTATCAGCTGACTCTTTGATCTTGGGCCTCTACTCTCAAGAACTGTAAGAACAAATGTCACTTATTTAAGTCACACAGGCTCTGGTAGGTTTTTTTTTTTTTTTTTGTTTTTTTTCCCCCCCCCCCCCCAGAAGTCCTGGGTGAGCACTCTACTGAGAAACATCGAGTTTTCTTTATATTTTACCACCCATGCCTATAAGAAAAATAATATTCATGAATCCAACTACTATGGCCTCATGGGTCCATGTTAATCCAAAGAACTTTCTCCACATCCTTTTTTTTTTTTTTTGTTCCCCAGAAAATGTAGGGCTATCTCTGGTGATACCAGGGATAGGGAGGCTAAGAGGAGTGGGTTGTCCCTTTTAGCCTGCCTTGACACCCTAGAGTTATCTTTACCCATTCACTACTTTACCAGCCAGGAGAAGGTGAAACCTTGCCACTTCTGGGATCTTCTTCTCCTTGTTATATCCTGCTTGGTGGGGGCAGCTTGGAGCAACAGTCTTTCTCAAGACATCAACATCTTGATTAATTGATACTCTTTTCCCATCCTGCACTCCTAGTCAAAGCCTGTGGGCTGGATGCAGAGAAATTAGCTCAGAGTCCGAGGCAATTTTTCACAGCCTCTTTGATTCTTGTATAGATCCAGGCGTTTAAAACATAAACATCAGCAGCCCTTCTGGTTGTGAACATTTCAAAATACTACACTGTACATACAGTTACCTCAGAGTCTAGGTGTAGGGAAGTAAAGGTGGAATTTTTACTTTTGTCTTGATGTAATCCCATAATATTTTAAAAATAACCTTTCTTTTAAAGTAGAAAAGAATCACCTTCACGCATTTTGTGTCAATTGATCGCCATACAATACTACCGCAGTTACTATTATCTGGATCTTAACAAAGGCAGAGACGAAATCACTCACAAATTATAATTATCTTCTGATCTGAGGCAAGGAAGAAAAAAAAATGGGATGCAAACATGTGAGTGCCTTCAGCCTGAAAGGCAGATGCTAAGCAGGAGAAGAAATCTGCGTAAAATGACTTAGTAAGAACTACTGTCCCTTTAAGCCCTGGTTGAGTGAGAAGCATTTCCAGCATCTTAGGTTTTTAAAATTGATTTCTCATTTGAGATGATTTGTGCCCATCCCCCCATTCCCAGAGGTGTCCCCACTCAGCGCTGTGAGATTTCATGTTTTCACCGCTACCAAATCCTTCCCTGCCCTGGGCCTGCTCGGCTCCAACCTGCACCCCATTGACTATATTCAGACACTGTTTGGATCATAGTTTCCTGATTCACACAGGCAGGACCTCACCCTCAATCCCTTGAGTGGCTCTGGAACTTCTCCTAAAACAGCCTTGGCTTTTGAATTTCAAGGTTACGCTAAACCGCGGGTAAGGATTAGCTACTTGGTGAGGCGGCTTGTACTTCCAGCCAGCTTAACTGTCCCCTCTCAATGCTCTACCGAATGCCTCTCATTTGCTTCCACACTAGCCGGTCCAGTCTCTCTCTAACACAGCAGCCTCTCGACAAACATCGGACTCCTGACCTTCACATTTTTATTCTCATTTCCGTGTCAAACATCCCCAGTTTCTTTCTGGTTGTATTTGTTCCGGCATCTCTGAGTCCATCCCCATTTGTGGCATGTAGTAAATATTTAGTACATATTTGCTCCATGAGCTAAAGAATTACTAACATACAGTGTGTCTTTGGTTCCTGATCTGTATTCTATTAAAGGTGGCACGACCACATGTCCTCCATCTGGTAGGTGATCGGAGGACCTTCTACGAAAGAACATCTGTTTTTTCTCTTCTTTTAGCTTCACAGAAATGTCAGATATTTCTATGCCAGGGTAATTTTTAAATATGCAAGTTTATTCCCTCTCCCTGGTTTTGTTTGTTTTTGAAGCTCATGTTTCAGCATTATGTTGTAAGTATTATAACTGAGTACGCATAGTCTAAGATATCTCCTGACTTTGAAGCATTTCCCATTTGGTTTGAGTTTTTATTCACCAGTGTGTGAAAAGTTCTGGCTTTCATTAGTGTTCATAGATAACGAGGCCATCACTAAAATGAAGCAGCACACCCTGATTAATGTGCTCAGTTATGCCATCGTTTTCCATGTAGCGTAATGTAGAAGGTGCCCATTCTAATGGAGTAAGGGAATCGTGAACAATGTTCCTGGCTCAATAATCGTTCCTGCTTATCCCTCATTTTGTTTATTTGTCTTCACTGTGCAGATTTTTTTCTAACCTCCAAGATAATAACCTCCCCCCCCCGTTTCCAAATCTGACAAAATAAGAAATCAGTTAATTGTCTGAAAGGGCTAGAATATCTGTGAAGATGTCGAAGTTCCAAGTAAAATTGTGTGTCAATTTTAGCTCCGTCTGTACTATAGCTATATTTGAAGTTGCTATTTCAAGTCCTCTTAGTTATGATCCGGTATTGGAACTCAGTTGTTCAACATTTGAGTATTTTAAAGACAAATATATAAAGTTGAATGTGTCAAGGAATGAGCTCGATTTGCTGTGCACCTTCGAACTCTGTGCCCGGCATACCAGTTATCAGCAACCAGTGTTTTCAAACTGACTCAGATCATAAGCCCTGTGTTTTTAGTGCCTTTTCACACATCCAGATTACTCTCCATTAGATAAAACACCAAGAAAAATACATTTCTGGTCCACATACATAAATGGATTAGACATCTAGAGTACTCTGCTTTAGAAAAAAAAAATTCTTCTTGAGATGCTTTAAGGAAGGAAGGGAGAAGCGAAGCGTGGGATTTCTGCATCTGTGAATAAGCATTGGCCTGTAGGATTGAATTCCATCTCCTTTGTCAACTTCAGCCCAGCTGTTGAAGTAAACTTGAAGGGCCCCTTAATTACTGCAGATCTCAGTAGTGTGCTGTGGATTCAGTTACCTAGCTCCAACACGCTGGAAGAAGGGAACTCATTTACTTTTATACAATATGGTTAGTAAACACATTCCACATTCGATTGTTTTGCTTCTGCACTGTTCTATAAAAGACCAGACAGATTTCGTCATGTTTCCAAGCATAACCTCTGCCACCAGTCACATGTCACTTGGGCGAACACTGAGATACCCCAGGTGTTCTTTCTTTTGGCCCTGGTATAGGTTTGCTTTCGCCTTTTTTGTTGTTGAATTGTAGGTGTTTGTGCACATAGGCTAGTTGGTGCCCATGGGAAAAAAAAAACAACATAGAGAAAAATAAACAGATTTTCACTCCACCACCATTTAAAACCTGGTTTGGTAATGTGGCCGGAAGAGCTTTTGCCTTGAGTTGCACATCCCAATCAAAGCTTAATTTACTTTGAAGTCTTCTATATTGTTGCTGGATTCATGGCTGTTTCTGAAGCCATGGAATGAAGTCCTTAATCTGGCAGGCACTCTGCTCTGGGAACCAACAATGCTAACCAGCATGCACACTCTGGCCTTCCTTCCTCGGGGTCATATGGAGAATGGCTGAGAACAAACTATCACATATTGACTACTTCCAAGTAGATCACAAGCCCAAACTATCAGGGCAGCATTATGCCCATGGTTCCTTTCTTCCAGACCATAATGTAGCATGTTAAATGGGCAAACTGGACAGCTCTCTCATCAGCTCTCAAATTTGGCTAAAAGGCTCTCTGCCTTGTATAGAGTCTGCCAACCATCACTTCGAATTTTAAAAAATTGCATCTGTGTGGCTTTTTTTCCAAATAGTATATTGGGGATGGGGGGTAGGGAAGGAAGGAGGCAGGACCTCAATGACACAAGGACCACAGTCACACAGCATAGCCCACCAGGTGCCATTTTACCTGAGCCTCCAAAGTTGTTAGGATTATAGGCATGGTTCACTCCACCCGACCTCAGGGAGTAGATGTAATTTATTTGAAATACCTTCACAGGAACAAGGTGTACTATGTACCTGGGCTATAGGCTATAGTATTTCAGTTCTTTCCAAATTAAATTTATCTGCAAAAGTCATATATTCATATGTGTAATGAAGGCCATGTTCTTCTTTGGTGTGATGGAAGGTTTTTTTTTTTTTTCCCTATAAGTGTAGCAAAGAAATGAAGCTTATTTTACTCTATACCATAAGGGTATGTGTGGGGTGGGGAAAGTTAAACACCAAAACAAAACCAAAATGCTACTTTCTATATACAAAGTATAACAGTTGTCTATACAGTTAAACACTTACCCGGTGATCCAGCCTTTACACATTTTCTTTAGTAAAAGACATTAAAAAAAATTTAGAAATTTTATAGGAACCGTATATCTAGCCTTAAGTTGGGAACAATTGAAATGTTTGTCAACAGAAGAGATTTGTGGAATTCATGTAAGAGACTACTATGCACCAATAAAAAGGGATAAGCCAGCCCTGCACAAAATCACGTCATGCAAAGGAGCCCAAGTGCAACATGATATATGTTCTGTGTTTCCTATGACTTGAATAAATAAATCCACAAAACGCACAAAATACTGAAATGTTGAATGAAATAATAATAATCATAATTGATTAATACGATTATTAGGGCGATGGAGTTATCCCTTAGCCCACTAATCACATAGACATCTAATGGATTTTATCAAGCTGCAGCCTGGAATGTGCAATATTAGCCCATCTAAGCTAGCTTTTAATGCTGGTTCCCAAATAAAACCCCAATATATACATACGTCCTCTTGGGCTGTTATTCTCCACTTTATGCTGATGCTCAAGGCCACGTGAGATAACGATTTTTCTGTCTAACCCATGGCATGTCTTTTCCTTCCTCCCTGGTGCTTCTTCCTTCTCCAAAAGCCCAAGAACCTTTCTCCCATCTAGGGCTCTTCCACCCCATCCAGGCTCCAGCATTTGATTCATCTAATCAACTCCAAATTAGGTTCACACAACAGACAGCCATACATGACAATGTCCTTGTCTGGGCAGCAACCAGATCCTGGGGCCAACAATTAACAACAAAATACAAGCAGCTTTCAGATCACCCCAACACTGAAAAACTTAAGTGAGGGTATGCCCTGGTGTGGAAAGGGGAACAGAATTGTCTGTAAACATGCAGGAGGACACTTGTCTAGTAAAGGAAATGTTTAATGTATTGTTTTGGGTAGTTGTCAGGTATCCACACTTCAGAAACTTGCCTGATGAGTCACATAAGATCTAGGCACTGTGTTCCAGTTATTCTATCAATAAAAATATGTAAGAACAATCTGTGAACATGTACTTCGAAATTCTCAGATTAAATGGGAAGACAAAACAAACATTGTGCCTCAGATTTGAGGGAGTTGAATGCTGAAGTCATTTCCTAATCTTGAGGGCGAAGGATTGACGAAGTTGAAAGATGCAAAAAGATTACATTTCACTGGAGTGGATGAAATTCTCAAGAATAAAGAAATTAAAAATAAAAGAAATATTAAAACAACATAGAAGAAAATTGCACTAGGAAATCAAAATGGGGAGAGGGATAGAGGGGAGAAGTACGGAGGGTAGAATGGTTGCTGTTAAGGAAATGTCTTTTGGGTCAGCTTTCTCAAAAGGGTACAATAGATCAAATTTTACTGAGGTGCAAGTACAGGTCTTAGTTACATGCTTATTGGTATGACAAAATGTCTTCACAACAGCAGGTTAAAGGACAAAGGGTTTATTTTGGTTCCTAGTTTCTGTTTACAGTCCATCATGGCAGGGAAATCACAACAGCAGGATCTTGAGAGACCCGGTCGCCTGGCACCCACAATCAGGAAACAGAGTAGAATGTGTGCTTTCTGATGTTCCGTTTCCTCTGTTCATTTGTACGTAACAGAATTCCCCGCTCAGGGAGTGATCTTTCCCACAATTGAGATAGGTTTTCCTACAGCCATTAATGTCATCAAAATAATCCCCACAGGCATCACCAGAGGGCTGCCTGCATGTAATTCTAGATTGACAATTGCCAGTAACCATTGGGTCTGTAGACAGGTCAAGTTGGATGTATTACTAAACTTCACTTTTTTTTTCTTTTAATTTGGCCTCGGGAAGCTCTCAAATTACATCTGCGGCCCATAGGCATGTCTTTTGGGCAGCAGGATGAGTTGTTCCCATAGTTTGGTATTGGACAACGGTGCCAGGATAGTGAAGGTAGAGATCAAGAAGACCTGGGGAACTAAAAGAGCTGTTTCTTATGACAGAATTGACAGGTTGAGGTTAGTGACTACATTTGGCCCGCCAAGGGTTATGGAGCAGGACAAATCATAGACTGCTCTAGTTTTCAACCTTACATGGTATTGATTGGTGGGAGATGTCATGTACAACATTAGACAAGACCTGAGGGAAAAAGCACCAGAATTCAGGGATACAGAAAGACAGAGAAGTATGCTACATACTGAATCCCAAGTATTTATCTGTCCTGTCGTTTTCATTTCTGCGAATATGAGAGGCATCAAGACTCAGGTTATTTAGTTTTGTAAAAAAGGTCGGTCAGCTAGGAAGTGACTGAGCTGTGGTTCAGTCCCCCTGCAGGGGTGAGCAAGTGATGCTTTGGGCTGTGTAGGTCATAATGTGTGTGCTCATTGCTAGTCATATTGCGGGATTGCTTTGGGCCATAATTACACTTCAGTGTGAGAACTGCCTGACATGGCACACATGATAATCAAAACCAGCAAGAGAGGAGGATGATCCTTTAGCCCAAAGTTACAAAGTCAGTCCTTCTTCATGCAAATAGCTTCAAACCTGATCAAGTGGTTGCACCTACGGGATACACTTGTCAGCATACCCACTTGTCAGCATACCCACTTGTCAGCATACCCGTTGCTTTCTGTACTGTCTTAGACATGTGAAGAAGCAAAAAGGGTTAATATCACAAGAATACCTATATTTAAAATTTCTGATCTCTAGGTTGTTTTCTTATCTTCTTTTCTTTTAAGTTTTCTTTTAGACACCAGCTAATGAAAATTTTACTTCCTTGGGTTACATTTTCCTGCTAATACATTTTGAGAGTGCTTGAGACAATCCAAGTTCCTATTGAAAAGTAATTATATAAAGAACCATTACAATTGCTATTTAAGGAATGTATATGTTTTCTATTGTGTGTTACAAACCCTTAAGACTGGGAATTTTGAAACAATGCAACATAATTACAAATGGCTGTAAAACAAAAAGGCCATTCTGGAACACAGCAATTAGGGATGATAAGACTCTTTAAAGAGAGGCTTTGGATGGAGTGAGTGACAAGGTTTGCATGCAACAGTGTATTTCAGAAACAGCTCCAAACGAAAGACGTGGTTTAAAATGAGAACACTGCTGTAAGCCAGTTGCTTGTCTGTCATATTGGTCTTTTCAGACACACATAACAGCCATCAATCTGGAGGAACATATTCAAATGCCAAAGACAGCAGTGCAGTGTTTTAGCGTGCTGCACCGCACCTCTTGTTAGAGTGGTTCCATGGCGGCCTCTACACAGGTCTAAGTTAATTAGTAGTGCCATCAAAGCTGACATGCCTGAGAGTGACTCCATGATAGAGCTGTCCTCAATGACACAGTCACTGTTGAGAAACCTGAGCATTTGCACATGAGTGTACCCATTATTAGTAGCCTGTGACTCTCCGTAAATTGTACCAAACTGTCATGTCAGTCAGTTCTACCTAGAAGTACGTTGAGAGAAAAAAAAAGCAGAAATATTCAGGTTAAGAAAGTTCTTTTTGAGCCGGACAGAGGTGGCACATGGCTTTAATCCCAGCACTGGGGAGGCAGAGGCAGGCAGATCTCTGTGAGTTCGAAGCCAGCCTGGTCTACAAAGCGAGTCCAGGACAGCCAGAGCTGTTACACAGAGAAACCCTGTCTCGAAAAACCAAAAACAAAAACAAACAAACAAAAACCCAAAAAACAAAACAATACAAAAACAAAAAAGAAAAAGAAAGTTTTTTTCGTAGCTTTAAAGAACACCGGAAGTAGTTCCTTTGATTCATAAAGAGGCTTGTATAAAGAACACCCTACTCATGATTGATTAAGGATTTTGACTCACTTTTAAGAATTTGGTAGTAGGGGAAGAGGAGAACAAAATGGGTCCATTGAATTTATGATTTCTGGGGCTGGAGAGAAGGCATAGTCATTAAGAGTGCTTGCTGTTCCTGTGGGTTCAGTTCCCAGCACCCACATGGTGTCTCAAAACCACGTGTCACCCCAGTTGTAGGAGATCCAGTGCCCTTTTCTGATCTCTGCAGGCACCAGACACACACATGGTACACAGACATGCTGGCAAAAATGCTCATACACATAAAAGCTTAAAAGGCATTTTGATATTTGTAACATATTCATTAAATGTGTTTTTCTGAAATGAATTTTATTTTAATCTTTGTACATATGTGTAAATGATGTGTGTGCATGTGTGTGTATGCATGCAGGGGAGGGGGTGTGTGTGTAGAGGTCAGAGGACAATTTTGAGCATCCATCCTTGCCTTCCACCTTGTTTAAGAAAGACCTCATCCTCACTGTATAATAGGCCAGCTGGCCCACGAGCTCCTGTGGATTCGCATGTCCACCTACCATCTCTCCATGATTATAGGTGTGTACACTACCACACCCAGCTTTTACATGACTTCTGAGATCCGAACTCCTGTCTTCATGCACGCATGTCAAGTGCTTTACCTACTGAGCCATCTCAATAGCCATCTTCGAGCTAAATCACTGTAAATTGGTTTTAACAATTTCTCAGTCACTCCTCAACAACAGACATTAAACAAGCTTTGAACAGAAAAAGTCAAACTCCTGGATCTCATTTTTAGGGGACTGTCACACTAGTATCATGGTACAATTCTATATGGTACTGTCACAGCTGTTTTATATTATATTATAGCACAGCAAGACTATAATAAGAGAGAAAAGAAATGTTGAAAATCTAACATATTTAGATAATAAAACATACTGTGTTTTAGTCTGGTTTTCTTCATTGTACAAATACCAAAAATATTTATGACTTCAGGACAGTACATCAGAAAACTTACTCTTTTTTTCCTCAAGGATTTGAAGATGGGCACTATACTAGGAAGCACTGGGAAGCAGAGGAGAGTCCTTAAGCTTTGTATCACATGAATCTTGTATAATTTAATATTAAAAAGAAAGCTTATTTATAGTTCACTTGAAGTGATCCTCACATGCTCTACTGCTTTATTTATTTATTAGGGAAAACACTTGAGATTCGTATCTCACACATTATTATGATTATACTTCCACAGAAATTCTTTTCACATTTGTTATTGTTTATTGCTGCCTATTTTTTAGGCAGAACGTCAATTTTATTCAAGAATGAAAATAAATAGATTAACCACAATGAAATGTGGGAGACTAAAATAAATCTTTCTTAAAGAGAATTTAACTCAAAATGTTTCTCTTTTTATTTCAAATGCAGAAAAGTATTTTGCTTTAAAAAATAATAAAAGACTGAGCTGCTAAATATGATACTTTCTTCATTTGTAGCTTGAAATCCTTTCTTACAGATTATCCAGAACCCCATAATTTCTTGCTAAGACGAGCCTCAAAATTCAATTTAGTTATGGAAAGGTGGGAATTTGTGTTCTTTATAGGTCTTTCAATCTTTTAAACTGACTATTTATATTATTCATCTTTCTAACACAGAGACTGCTACTTCCATCAGAATTGCAATTTACCAGGGCTTTATTATTTATTATTTATTTATTCACTAATTTATTCTTCACTACATTCCAGAAGGGATGCTCATAGGCAAGCCTTACTTACAGCCTGCTGTCATTCGTTATGCATGGCTTCATGAATTTATTTATTGCCGTCTCTATTAAATTGTATCTATGAAACTTCTCTTTATTTATTTATTTTTTAATTTTAAACTTTCTTAATTCTGTGCTTTGGAAATGAAGGAAGCATTACAAGCAAATGATTTCTCCTGAGCCACTATACAAAGAATTATTTAAAATGTTAAGACATTTCATTGAACCATTTATAGCTAGTATGTGTTCTGCGTTTCAACTGAAAACACAAAAAGCTAGCATGTTGCCTTTGTGGTGTAATTTCAAATGATAGAAGCAGCTCACCTCTCACCAAACTGAAATTAATTATGCTTCTGTTGGTTGCTATTCTGTCCTTCCTCCTCCACTTTCTTTCATATCTGCCCTCTACAAGACTGGCTAGTTGGGAGGTAAGATCCTCAACAATACGTATTTCAAGAAGAACCTTTACATGCAACTGAAATTGGTTTATTTGACTCACATATTTTTTTTTCTCCTTGAAGTCATAAAGCCGTGTGTGTATGTGTGTGCGTGTGTGTGCATATGTGTGTGTGCACATATGTATCCTATATATAATGTTTTTTACAAAGCATTCATAAGCTTGAATGTTTTTACCCTGGTTACATCTCTGTCCCTAAATTTTCCTCCACTTGAAGCTAACATGACCTTTTAAATACTTCACTCTATTTTGTTTGCTTTATAAAGGGTAAGGAAAAGCCCTTGTTATAGCATGAGCAATTAAGATATTTTTGTTTAACACTGGCCAACGTGTACATATCCCTCCTCATGCATGAGTGTGTACTGGAGATCTCATTAAGATCAATGGACTCTATTGGTACCTTCCTGGTATTTTGCTAGATGTTAGCTATTGAGGAAAACTGGCTAAGGAGTACATGCGAATCTATAGTTCAATAAAGTTTTCAGTTGGAAAAACAATCATTGGAAAACTTTTTTTTTAAGGCCAGATAGTAAATACTTCAGTTTTTTTTTGTTTTGTTTTTTTTTTAGGGAGTCCAGTGTCAAGAACTCAAGACTCTTTGTGGTACCACAAAAGTGGTGAGTTCTTGAAGGAAAGCCCATGTCTCTGGCTGTGAAAATGCACCTACACAAACAGGTAGCAGCCACACTGGAGCTTAAATGTTCTCAGCGCTAGTAGCCCCAAGAGAAAGCAGAAGCTCACTGTGTGTCTACAGTGTTGTGACTTACAGCCTCCCTAATTTTGCTTCTTGAATATAAAGAGAAACATGTCCATTTATTCCAAATGTTCTAGAAAGCACTACTTTGATACCACACTTCAATATTATAGGAAATCAAAATAATTTCAAGTCGCTTAGAGGAACTCCGTTTCAGATGAGGCATTTTTGTATTAAAAGGGAGAAACAAGTGGGGTTTGTATGTGTCTCACTGCTGAGTGTGAATGAGTTAAGAGTAAATAACCAAATTGACATATCTTTTCTTAGTTCCCTTATTCTGCCGTGTACTGGAGAAATTTAGACTTCAGTCCATGACTCTCATTTTCTAATTGTGGTAGAGCATTGTGTTGAGCAAAATCCATCCTTAAATAGGAATACATTCAGTCTTGCTTGCGTCTAGACAGTGGTAAGAAAATCCACTGTGTGAGATGCAGGTATCTATTCACCCTGCCACACTGTGAGCACAGTTCCAGGAAATCAAGTCAGTTCCCTATCAGTAAGGAATCTCTTTCCCTGGTACGATTCTTTCCCTTCTGCTTCTTCATCTGTTTCTAATGTGAATGGCATATATGGAAAACATCTTGAATACAGAATAAAACGAAAAGAATTTGCCATGGAGAGGCGCGATGCAGTAAGTCGGGGCTGTGGAATGTTACCAGTAAAGATGTGCTTTGTTGTTTAAGAAAAGAGACAGTGCAAACACTTCAGTGTGCAGAATGTGGGGGGAAAATTCAGGGGATGAGATTCAATAGAAATGTCATGGCGCTGTGTAGATTTCCAGAGTGATGTGGCAGTGACAAACAGGGACAAAAAGATGAGACTTTTGTAATTTGAAATCATTTCTAAACATGGGAGGTGATTCTGAACATTTTCTGACCATTACTTGCTTGATTTTTCTACATTTTTGCCTTCCCTGCCCTTCATTTTGTGTGCCGGCCACCAGTTTAATTTAGAAACTATATTGGGGTCATCAGCGATCCACTGAATCTACTTATTTAAAATACTGAAAACTCATTCAACCCAGAAGAAAATGCATGAATGTAGGGAATATATTAACATTAGCAGGTATACCTATCAAGATATACCTATCATAAAAAATAGCATGCACCTTGTCCAGCTTCAGTAACATTTGTGATTCTCCCCTCGGAATCCCATGAGACTACTCACATTGCTATCAGAGCACATAGTCATTTGAAAACTATTATCAACATGTCCAAAACTTATTTATTTTCTTTCCACCTCTAACTCTCAAGTCTTTATTCAAATATCGTCTTCCCGATAAGTCCCATTTCCACGACCAACTTACAACAGCTCTCCTTCCCAGCTGTTCTAACCCCCCACCCTCCCTCTGCTTTGTATTTGGTCAGGATCACATTCCCCGGTCGCTGGCTTATTTGTTGTGTTATTATGCAGTTATTTATTATGTTTACTGTGTATTCTCCCCCTTTCCCTTGCAAGCTACAGTGTAAGCCCGACAAGGCCACTTTTTTTTTTTTAACTTAATGTGTGTTTGTTTTTTACTAATGTGTCCTTCATGCTGTGGAAAGTGTTGGTAAATATTTGTGGAATGGATGAATAAACCATTGCCCAGTGGTCCCGTGCTCAAAGAGAAGGGGGGCATTTCACAGCCAAAATGGCTGCTGTCCTGTGGCCTGCACACCCTGGAAGAGCTTTCAGCTTGACCTCCCCCGACTTCTCTGTGCGAAGAGAAAACTGTTCCACGAGGAGTTTAAATCATGCCCTCCGCTCATTTCTCTGTGTCCAGAATCCCTGTCTTAGACCTGCCTTCTAAACGGATGTCAGCATTGGGCCACACCTTTTTTTTATGGTCACCCCTTTAAAGAATGACCCTTCGCTTCTCTCTTTAAATCCGAGATAAAGGTTAGCCTGTACTTCTGGCTCTGCAAACTATTTCCAACTACAGGACAACCTTTCTTGATTATCTCTCCTTAAAATACTTTTCTGTAGTTGCTAGAAATGTGGATTTGTGTTGTAGCTGCTTCAGGCATATAAGATGTATGGCCTCAGTTAGGAGGTGGGCTCGGTGAGACCAATAAGCCAGGCTTCTTTTGTATTCCATAACACTCGAACATTGTTCTGTGAATAAAATTTGCACGGTGGTTTGGCAGAAGTAAACTGTCGCGTCCCCCTTGACCAGCAAGGATGACGCAACTCACAAAAGCTCTTCTCCAGCAGTTTATTCAGGTCCCTTGAAAACAGTCTTTCGAATTCCGAATTCCGAATGCCCAGGCAGACCCAACCCACAGGCTAAATACTAAATGAACAGCAAGTCAAGTAAAGCCAAGTGGTGCTATCTTAGAGGCCCACGTATGCGGAAGCAAGCCAGATCAGCGGTCTTTGCCAAATATGAACTTATTATCATAGAGAGCGCTCACCGTCGGGCTGGTGGAAGGCGGAGACCAGCGCCATCTTTAGGGCGCGGCACATCGCAGCTCTCTACAGTTCCCCCTTTTTTATTTTTTCTAAAGTTGGTAAAAGTCCCTGGAAAGGCTTCGTAATCCCTCTATCTGGGGATCTCACGGTGGGCCTGAGCCTGTAGGAGGGCGGTGCTCAAACTCTTACCCGTCTCTGGGTCAGCCTCCCCACTCGGGACTGCCCTGTCTTAGGTGGCCGAGACTTACCCGTCAACTCCGTCACTGACTTGCCAGACCCTAATATCCGTGGAACGAATACCTCAGTGGGCAGGGACTATGCTTAGTGAAGATTTACTTCATGGCAGCAAGCCATGCCTGAGGGGACTGGCCCGCCTCAATGGCGACAAGGGCTTGTATAATCATGGCTGCATTACGCTTTTGTGTAGCTCTCATTTTATAGATACACCATAGGCAAACCAGAGAGGCTAGTATCATCAGTATCACCAAAGAGCCTACGCCCGCCCACTCCTTAAGATGATCCATAGCCGTCTGTATCCAGGAAGTCAAACCAGTAGCCAGGCTCAGATCCACCCGAGTGGAATTGATGTGGACGATTGTCGCTCTCAGCTCTCTCATCAAATTTTCAAATTCAGCCGACCAATCCTGTAAGAGGAACTTTGACAATTGTCTAGACAAATTAGCAGCCTTTGTAAAATTTTGATACTGCACGGAAGTAACACACAAACCTTGCATTTTCCACTCATACCCCAATTGTGCTAGTTGCCAAAGAGAATCAATCTGTTCTTGTATTAAATCTATGCGTTGATTAACTATCATAAGACCTCCTTTGAGATGAGAATTCATAGAGGTCTGAGTATCCAATGCCTGTGCCACAGTGGCTGAGATGTTATTCAGGGCATTGGCAGTCTGTATAGAACTAGACAAGGCAATAGCTGAGGCAGTAGCTCCCACAGCAGCAACAGTGATAGCAGTAACAATAGCTACAGTGATGCCAAAATCTCTTTTAAACCTGAATAGCATCATGGTATTAGGAGCCTCTACAGGAATTGGTACATATCGAGGCATTCTAGTCACCACAGCCACAGGAAAGGCTGTGGCATTCCAGCATAGGGCATAAAAACATGTACCCGGAGTGCATACTAACTTTTCTTCACCCAAGGATGCACTCCCATTACTTACAATCCACAGAAAAGGAGGCCAGAGACATACTGGCGAAGCTGAAAAGTTCTTGTTGCGGTAAGAATGAAACAAAGAATTCCAAGTACCAGAGCCACTACCACTAGAGAAATCCAATCTGGTAGCAGACCCTAGGGAAAAATTACCTCTTTGATAAATTCCTCCCCCAAGCATAATGACAGGTCCCAAGTCCATGCAACTTCCATTTACTCCACACAAAAGCCACAAATCAAAAGGATTGGTGGCAGTCTGCTGAGGATCCCTAGTAGATATATCAAGCATTCCTGTACAAGACTTATTCACTATATTACTAATCATGGGGCTAAAGGAAAAATAATCTTGTTGAACCCAAACTGCTCTGCGCTCCTGACATCCAGTCCAGGGAAAAGGTCCTTCCTCTCCTGTGGATCCTTAAGAAGGTCTTCATGACGAATCTTCCTCACAAGGCGTTCAGGCACCCACACTGGATCTTGTTGATCCTGAGGAAAAACACAAACAGACCCTCTCGCCCATGTTAGTAGGTGTAGCATGTATGATACCTGAGCAGGTATCCACAGATACATGAATATATTTTAAGGTTCTAAATTCTGAAATGTGGGTAACCTCCATTTGCCAGATTTTAAGTGGCATCAACCCTCTAGGGTTCACTCCCACACTGGGAGGATGATGATGAATCACACACTGAGGACAGTCCAAAACTACTTGTCTAGCATCTGCTCTAGACAAATGGAATTTCTGCTGTAGAGTTTTTGCATTTACATGAAATAATTGGTGAAACTGTCTGGCTTGATCCAGGAATGAGCTCCAAAAAATGCATTCCATCCTGGTCCATTGATCAACTTTATCATTACCCTCACTTAATGGTCCAGGTAATCCTGTATGTGCTCTGATATGTTGAATATAAAAACACCTTTTTCTCTGCCAGATTAAAACTTGTAACTCTTGTAATAAGGCACATACAGTACTACTATTCTTAATAGGACCTACTAATTCTAATACTTTCACTGCGTTGACCACATAGACTGAATCTGAAATCAAATTGAATGCAAATTGACATCTTTTAAACACCTCAATTACTATACTATTTGGGGGGAGCCCGGTTGAAATTGACATAACACGGGCTCTTGTCTTTCTATCAAATAGGCTCCACAGCCTGTCTTTGAGCCATCAGTAAACACATTTGGTGATCCTTGAAGTGGTACTGCTGAAGTAACCTTAGGGAATATCACTGGGTGCTCCTTAAAAAATGATAGCAATGGATGTTTAGGATAATGGTTATCAATCACTCCTTCAAAGCTACATTCCAATATTGCCCAGTCATCTACAGTGCCACACAAAATCTTAATTTGATAACTGGCATAAGGCACTATTATACTGGCAGGAGCAACTCCAAAAGACTGCAAGCATTGTTGGATACCATTCAAGGCTTCTGTTCTTACTTGTGTCCACATCCCTGGGCAGAAAGATCTCCCTCTTTCAGGGACTGAACAGGCTGATCTATCTGAGTGGCTTCTGGATATGGGGGAGGAGTTGAAGGCGCCATGGCAACGGCTTTGCTTACACCAGCTGCCGCCAGCGTGGCTGAAGGCGCTGTAGCAACGACTCCACCCACTCCGACTGCTGCTGACGTGTCAGGCGCTGTAGCAACGGCTCCACCCACACTGACTGCCGCCGATATGTCCTTTTCTTTTACTTTTTTCTTTTCCTTTTTTCTAATAACAGTCCTCTCCAACTGTTCTATTAGAGCGTGTAGCTCTCCTTCAGAATCCGTGCTCTCTGAGTCCTCCAAATCTCTAAAATCTGTAAGATCGGGATAGAGAGGAACTTTCTTTTGCCTCCCTTTTCACTGTCTGCCTGCTCAAATCTTTCGCCTTTGTTACTTTCCTTTTCACTGTCTACTTGCTCAGATCTTTCCCCTCCATCCTGAAAGACAGGATAGTACAGCTCATGTCTCACTTCCCTCCAGTCATTTGGACAGAATGACCGCCCACTAGGATCACTCAGAGGGGAAGTCTCATTATATGAAGGCGGGGCCAGCACAGGTGGCCCCGGACCTGAGGGCTCTATCCGGGTGCAGTCAGAACTCTTCCTCAAAGGTGACTTCTCCATTTTCTTTGTTAACCTTTTAAGTTCCTCTTTAAACTCTGAGCTATCCTCTTCCAAAGTATCTTTCCCAGATTTGACCAAGCGCTCCTCTTTTAACTGTTCTAATGCCTTTTGTCCTTTTTCCACTGCCTTGCAATATCTCTGATCTCCTAAACAACTCTGAACAAGTCTCCAAATAGGCCGTGCTCCTCCCTGCAATGTACTTTGCTCCCAGGCAAAATCCAAGATCTCTCCCAAGCTTCTCCCAGCAACTGATAAAGGCAAGGCCAGCATTCGCTCCATTTCTGTGAGGCACTCTCTGCTTTCCTCACCTTGCTCTGCCAGTTGTGTCTTCTACTCGTCCGAATCACGGAACTTTATTGCTCCCTCCCGGAGACCTTATTGCCTCTTTACCGAGGTCCTTATTGCTCCCTCCGGAGACCTTATTGCCTCTTTACCGAGGTCCTTATTGCTCCCTCCCGGAGACCTTATTGCCTCTTTACTGAGGTTCTTATTGCTCCCTCCCGGAGACCTTATAGTTCGCAACTTCCCGCGAAACTTTACCTTTTGTTCGCAATCTCCGCGAAACTTTACCTTTTGTTCACTATCTCCGCGAAACTTTACCTTTTGTTCGCTATCTTCGCGAAACTTTACCTTTTGTTCGCAATCTCCGCGAAACTTTACCTTTTGTTCACTATCTCCGCGAATCTTTACCGTATGTTCGCTATTATCCGCGAATCTTTACTTTGTGTTCGCTATCTCCGTGAAACTTTATTGTCCTGATTTATCCCAGGAACTTACCAACGCGTTGCCCCTGACTGCAGGAGTTCTGAGTCTTTTCTGGGTCCCCGTACGGGCCACCACTTTGTCGTCCCCCTTGACCAGCAAGGATGACGCAACTCACAAAAGCTCTTCTCCAGCAGTTTATTCAGGTCCCTTGAAAACAGTGTTCTGAATTCCGAATTCCGAATTCCGAATGCCCGGGCAGACCCAACCCACAGGCTAAATACTAAATGAACAGCCAGTCAAGTAAAGCCAAGTGGTGCTATCTTAGAGGCCCACGTATGCGGAAGCAAGCCAGATCAGCGGTCTTTGCCAAATATGAACTTATTATCATAGAGAGCGCTCACCGTCGGGCTGGTGGAAGGCGGAGACCAGCGCCATCTTTAGGGCGCGGCACATCGCAGCTCTCTACAGTAAACTACTGTTGAGACATGAGAGAAGAAAATTAAAAAAAGGAAGTACTGGTTGAGAATGGGGTGGATATGGTTAGCACATATGTCAGCCTCTCTGTACCCAGCTCACTCCTATGCAGCAGACAGTGATTGTCATTGTATTTGGGGAATGAGCAGGATGAGGGAAAGACAATAAGGTCTAGACAGGATGTGCAATGAAAATACAGAAGAAATGTGACTATGAACATTTGGAATAAACTAAACATCAAACATGATTAACTATAGTGGATCGTAGAGAGTAAGTCAAAACTGCCACCAAGCTTTACATCACAATATGGTGATTTTAGGGGAAATATGATCTACCCAAGAAAGAAGGGATGTGTTGGACAGCATGCATGGTAAGATAATGAACTTAGTGTGGGACAGATTGATAATTTACATTTAGAAGACAAGAAATATGTTTTCCTTTAAGACGTTTTACACAGTAATGACATTGCATTTGCTGCATTGGATTGGATTTTTTTTTTTTTAGGTTATCTATAGATTGAGAGTTTCTTTTTTCCCCCTCTAGTATGGATAGCTAGATTAATTTTTAGAAATCATAGTTTCCATAAAACTTTGAAAGTCACACGAGCTTATCTTAGAGCAAGGTTATTATGGTGCCTGTGGTATAAGAAAAGTGAATTTAATTGAAGCATTTGAACCATTATAATTTGTTTTTAATTCTCATTTCAAATTTAATGGATGGGCACCCACTACTAGAGGGAGGGATTCACGGGGAACTAATTTACCTGGGAGAAGGAAATCAACTGCATCTTGGTTATTTGGAGGACGTTGTATGATGTTCAGGTTTGTTGCAGCGGCTGCAACCTCCGCTGTAAGCAGGACATAACTGTGCTTCAGGACGTGCCTTGGACAGACATTAAATCTTACTCAGCCCTGGTTTTTTATATCTAAGAAAGAGGTTTGAATCCACCTCTTAGCCCAGGGAGTTTAATTAAAGTAAGTGGAGGCAAAAGTTCTCTTAGCTGTCATTCCTTACTTTGACACTATTAATAATGCACTGTAATGCTATTTGGGAAGCTTGAGTCTTGTCTTTTGTTCTACTCTTCCTTGGTCTTAAATAGAAAAGGGATGAAGTGCTAGAACGAAGATCTGTATTAACCCCACCGGCTCGTGTATGCGCCCCACGTTATCATTGAGCTCAGCTGATAGTCTCTGAAGAGATGCCCCTTCAAAGCTGCCATCCTGAATCTCTTTTTACCAACAGCATTCTCAGGGTTCTATAAGGAGACTTGTTTCTCTCAATTAGGATGGAAACTAGACGATGATGTGACCATTTCACTGGGAATGTAACTTCTCTTTCTGACAGCTCCATTAGCTCTGCCGAGTTATAAATCTTCATATTTCAGACTTGAAATCAAAAAATGTTTTCATGATGCTGATCTTTGTGAGCAACAAGCATGAATGAAGGCATGACAGACATCCTAGCCCTTTGAGGAACTTATCTGATGTAGCTCAGCGCTGGGTAGGGGTGGGGGTGTTTACTGCTAACTCTGATGAATCAGCTTTGATTGCTAATCACGTGTGGTACATTCTGAGTGTAAAGAATGCTTCTGAAGTCACTTTGCATTTTTTTTTATATGTGTAATTCTGTGTTGTGTGGAACGGGCTTTACAAAATTCATTGTTTGAAAGTTAATTAGTATTCTCTTTTAGAATACCTTCTCTCTTGCTGGAATAATCATTTAATTGCGTTTGTCTGTCACTTCATTTTGGTGAATATTTTAAGTCAAATTGTATATTTAAGGTGTGCTTCCTCTAATTGCTTTGACATTCAGAAGCACAGGACTAAACATGTTAATATAAATTATACTTTTAATCAGTACTAATTCTCTTTTCTTACAATGTACATAAGGTTAACACATTTAAATTACCTATGTTAGCTTAACAGAAAAAGAAAAATTATCACGAAAGAAAAGGAAGCTTTTTGAATATAATATATGAAATCACTGGACTACTTTACTTTGATCTCCTTACCAAAATATCGACAGGGTAGGATTTGGCCATTTGGGGATTTAAGGGTTAATAGTTGTTTAGACATAAAAAAGCCATTAAATTTTAATAATGTTGTTTTGAATATTTGGTAGTAAATAGTGGTGATAACCAAAGCTGGGCCTATGTGAGCGTGCAGTGAAGTATGTTTGATTTCACAAGTGTAACCTTTGAAAGAATGTGTTTACATTCCAATTATTCTAATTTTGTAAAATAACCTGCCAGCCCCACTGTGACTGTAAGGACAAGAAAGGGGATGAGACTCAGGAAGCTCCACTTTTTAATCAGCATTTTTAGACGGTTTTTTGTTTTGTTTTGTTTTTTAATTTTTTTGTTTAAGAAAAAAATGTACTCTCTTCAGAACAATCTTAAAATGAAATAAAACATTATCCACATATTAAACATATTTCTTTCTTTACAAAATCAGAAAAGAGTCCCCAAACCACTCTTTCAGCAGCAGCCCCTGCATCCTGTGGCTTCCCTGTACCAGAAGGGTGTTCCTGTCCTGGCTGGTGGTTCGTGAAGGCCTTATTGTCCTTCGCTCCCTCTCAGTTCGCTGACTCCGAGCTCAAAGCTCACTAATGCTTCTTCAACTTAAAATTCACTTTCCACGACCCTATCTAAAACTCATGTCTCCTTCATTTTCTCAGTTATGTAGTCCAAAACAAAAATGATAGCAAGGTTGGCTCTTTGAGAGATGGCTTCGGAATTGTGCTCTCTGTGGCCATTGCCAGATGTCTTCATTTCCCTAAACTTTTTCTCACGTGCAAAACAGAAATGAATTACAACAGTTTGAGGCGACCATGAGATTAACTGTGAAAATGTATGTTGAGCTCATTACATACTCAGCTTGAGTGTTTGATATTTCCTTTATGGAATTTCCTCCGTCTGGCTTGGGCACTAAAGATCTCTACAGTCACTTCAAGCCTAGAATTTCAGTTACTCCGTCTTTGTTGTTACTCGGCACTTGATTTGCTTATAATGAAGAAACGCCAAACACAAAAACCAAATGAGGAAAAATAATGTAAGTTCCATCCGTCAGGATGATTGTCTTTTAAACACACAGTCTTTTTTGAGTATCAGGGGTTAAAGGAGTTATTATATACTGGATATGGATGTGTTGGGATGCTTTAAAAAAATCGATTCTAACTAATGGAGAGAATGTTTTTAAAGTGAGCTATTGCCATTCCTTCAGTGAACCACAGGCAGCTGAAGACTTCAAGTAAACATGGAGAGAAGATGGCTTCCTCTTCCCTAAAGAAGCAATGAGAAAGGTCCCGAGTTCCTCGGGGACTTGAAGTTGAAGAGCCTTTTCCGTGCGCATTATTCCCTAATGTCTAGAGCCAGAGAAGTAGCCCCTGATTTTAAATGTGCAATTATCCAAACAAGATGAATGTGCAGGGGAAGGCTGGCTAGGAATGTCAATCTTAATGTTAATATTTTTATTATTCTCTTTATACCGGACACATAGTTGGCAGAAGCCACATTTCTGCAAGATCCCCAAAGACCGTGGCTAACTCGGGAGAGATGGAGCCAGATTTATCTTGCACCAGCCATGGAGACAAGGCCCAGGGGAAACCCATCCCAGAATCAGACCCTTGCCATCGTCCTTTATCATATTTTTGATCAGTTGTTTCATTGTGACTAGATTCATATTTGATAAACTGCAAACTGATAAAGCGTGACACATTTCAGACAAGAGTTAGCATCCATCCAAAGCTTTAAAATGTGTGTTTTATTAAAGTGCTGTAGAATTATGGGGTTTTTTTAAACTGAAAAAGAAGACCTTAGCAGTCATATTCTCTCCCATGGTACTAGTCCCACCGTTAAAGCGAACCAAAACGAGACACAGTAAGGCACGTCAGGGAATGAGCCCTGGCCTAAATAAATTGGTGTATGTTCAAAATAAAGGGACAGAAGCCAAATAGAATCATCTCCCTTTTCACATACTACTAATTAGTGAATTAGTGTGATTGGAATACAGAGTTTCTGGGCCCCTAATACATGAAAATGAGGTGTTTGAGTTTGGTAATTACTGGAATTATTGATAATACCAGCTTCTTCCCAAATTATGTTACATTTTAGAAGGAAAACATATACTTTGGCAGCACAAGCTCAAGCATTATTCAGAATTAACGTATGTTGGATTCAGACATAGCATACTTTCCATACCAGGCAAACAGTGATCACTAACACATTTAGTCATAAAGGGTGTGTGGGTATGTGATACTATGGCTTTTCTAAGTAGCTAGAGGAAAGCAGATATTCATGATTATTTGTACAAATACCATGTGCAAATGGGAACGTGACAGATCCAAGTGGAAATATTTTATTGATACAATACCAGTTTCACTTCATTTTAAAAGTTATGATTTTCAACAACATGTTAAACTCTCAGCCATCTTTCTGAAGAAGAAGAAGAGGAAGAGGAAGAGGAGGAGGAGGAAGAAGAAGAGGAAGAAGGAAAAAACACGATTTGTGAAAACAGCCTGCAATAAAAATCACACATGCTTCATAAAACACTACTTGATAGATATCACTTGCACCATTAAGAACTAAACGACAAAGGATGTAATTTCAGTTCTGGCATGCAATATTAATCGAAAGCCTTTAAAACATCTTGCTGATAGGAACTATGACAACGTGACATTGAAGAATTATGAGTTGAAGACATCCATCTTAATCACATTTTCGAAGCAAATGCCGTAAAGCATAACATTGCTTCATTCATCTTTACATTTGTAAATGTTTTGCATTTGAAATGTAAATTTGTGAACACAAATAATACAAATTCAATATTTTAAAGCCTGACTTTGGAGATAGAGCAAGTTTTAGCCAGGGTACCTTGAGTACAAGATATTCTTTCCTATAATAACTCACACTGTTTCTATCCTTTCATGTGGTAGCACACCTAAGGAAATGCTAAGGACATTTACTTAGAAGTATATATTTTTAATATATATTGATTTATATTCATAATACAATTATAATATGATATAATTATATATATTTACTATATATATTTACTTAAGAAGTATTAGTGGGTTTTTGTGTGCTTTATTAATTTAGTAGTAAAATAGCTATTGTTAGAGAAAGTAATTATCTTTTTTCTTTTGGTTTTTCAAGACAGAGTTTCTCTGCATAACCCTGGCCGCCCTGGAACTCTCTCTGTAGACCAGGCTGGCCTCAAACTCACAGAGATCCATTTGCCTCCTGAGTGCTGAGATTAAAAGCATGTGCCACCACTGCCTGGCTGAGAAAATAATTATTTTAAGGCTTTAAATTAAAGTAACCCTTCACAATTCATAGGTATTCATCGGTATAAGTGTTGTATTTTAATCTCCTGGGTAAGAGTTACCTCATTTTTACAGATGAGAAACTAAAAAATTTGAAAAAGTAAATCAATTAACCAAATTATTAAGTTTGGATGAGCAACCTGAGCCCTGCTGGTAATGGACTCTCTGTGTAGTTCAAATTGAGTAGGTTGAAGCTCTCACTCTTCTGATATCTTTAGAGACAGTTTGTGCCTTTGAGGAAGTAATGAAAGATACATGGGGTCACAAGGGAATGACCTTGAACCTATCCGACCAACACCATTATAAGAAGAGACACCAGAGGACTGCTCCCAGGTTCCCAAGCTCAGCCATGGAAAAGGGCAGCCATTCAAGCCATTCAAGAGCGTTATAGCCAGACACCAACCCTTCCATACGTTAGCCTGGACTTCTACCCTCCAGAGTTCAAACAAACAAAGAAGCTTAAATAAACCTCCTTGTAACCGAACTTTTAAATTATTATTTAACACATATTTATTTATTACTAAATTCACTTATAACAAACACCAACAATTTCTTAACTATTAATCCTATAAATTCCTACAACCCCTTTAACCTATCCACTAAACCTATTGATAATTATAACAACTACTTTCATAACCTTTTAGAATGATACAGTCTCTGGGGCAGGTCCTCAGTCGTCAGGAACACAGTCTTTGTTGTAGATTCTTTAACGCACTTAGCAGTCCTTTTTCTGGATCTCTCAGATGCAGGTTCCTCAGGGTAAGTTGGTTATTGCAGTCTCACCTTAAATAAGGCTTCATGCTTTCTTCTCTATGGGAGACCCCAGCCGTCTGCAGGCCAACTTACTTCTTTTGAATCAGGAACTCAGCTGCCCTGCCTCAGTCCTTAAAGCCAGGCACAGTTTCCTTTAGGCCACTGTTCGGACAGATCAAACCCCTCTAGGCAAAAGCTGAGCCACAGGGTTTAGTCCTTGGCCTTTTGGTGTCTTGCTCAGGCTTTCTTTGCTCACCAGCTTCTTTCTGCTTCAGGGAAATCTGGCCATCAAATGATGGCCAGCCCTTTTTTCAGCAGGACTCTTGGAGCTCTCTAGCATCAGGGGCCTCTTCTTTTTCTGGGCTCCATGCACTGTCCTTAAATAGGAGGAACTCTGTTTCAGCTTAATTTGGGCTCCGCCCACTTAGCAGCTGAAAACAATGTCAGGCCAGATACTTTGTTTTTCAGTCTATTGAGTCTTTCCTGTTTTTCCTGACTTCAACCTTGTTTTTTAGTCTATTGAGTCTTTCCTGTTTTTCCTTACTTCAACCTTGTTTTTCAGTCTATTGAGTATTTCCTGTTTTTCCTGACTTCAACCTTGTTTTTCAGTCTATTGAGTCTTTCCTGTTTTTCCTGACTTCAACCTTGTTTTTCAGTCTATTGAGTATTTCCTGTTTTTCCTGACTTCAACCTTGTTTTTCAGTCTATTAAGTCTTTCCTGTTTTTCAGTCTATTAAGTCTTTCCTGTTTTTGCTGACTTCATGCTGATAATGCTCTTCATGTCCCGAATTAAGAGACAGTATCAGAAACCCCTATATATTTTCTAAATCTAATTTATCTGACTCCCTACACCTCCTGGTCCATGGTGCTTCGTTACTGATAGCTGAGAGCTCGCACACCAGGTCTTCTAAAGAATTACCTACTCATCATTTACTTCGACGGAGGTTTCTCAATAAACTGATACGAAACTACTAGTGGGGCTGATGAAATAAAAGATCAGAAAATTTGTGAAACACTGTGCCAGGCAGTTTTGATCCTCTGTGTAGGTGGGCTGGTCCTTGGTGGTATTGAGCATCCCAAAGAAAATCACAAGCTTCCAGGTACGCAGATTGTACCTATGGCTTCTTTAAATGCACAACAGGACTTTATGGATTACCCAGCCATTGGCAGCCCTTCATACTTTCACTACATGTAGGTGATACTACCATATCATATTTGTATTCTAATTTCTACCACTGGTCATTCCCGTCTGTTAGACCTGTGTTCGCGCTCTACTATCCTGCCTATTGTAGATGTTAGCCATTGAAATGTTAGAAACAGTATATATTGGGGGTGAGTAGTGCTGCATACACATGTAAAAAATGTATCCCCAGCCAGGTGCGGTGGCACATGCCTGTAGTCCCAGCTACTCGGGAGGCTGAGACAGGAGGATTGCTTGAGTCCAGGAGTTTTGGGCTGTAGTGCCCTTTGCCGATTGGGTGTCCGCACTAAGTTCAGCATCAATATGGTGACCTCCCGGGAGAAGGGGACCACCAGGTTGCCTAAGGAGGGGTGAACTGGCCCAGGTTGGAAAATATGTATCCCCATGATGTTAGCATGAAAGAAGGGGAAATCAGCAGGTACTCATGAACACTTCCACTGTGGCTTATTCTTAAATCAAAGAACATCATTAAGGTTTCCATGGAGTAGTTCACCACAATGAGTATGCCATGAACACAAAAGGTACGGCAGCTCCGCCAAAGAGCATTGCATCTATGGAATTCTTAATGTGGTGATAACATAGCATTTCTGCCTAAAGGCACAATGTAATCGGAAAACATTCTTACGCAGACGATTCAACTCGGTTCAGGGCATTAGCAGATCTTATGGCCTCAAGTGCAGAGAACAAATGCTATCAAAATTCTTGGGGAAAAATTCAGTATCAAAGTCAGAGGTTTTAGGAACGAATTTCAGTGCAGCCATTAGGGAGTCTGTATTTTAATCACTAATCCACCCTATGGTTGCAGAAGCATCTAAGAAATAAAAATCAGGTAAAGACTCTAATAAAGAAAAATCTCCTTTTCCAATAGTTCATTATCCCCTACGCCTGTGTTTGGACCCATGACCTTGCACATACTAGGCAATCACTCTACCCCTGAGCTACACGCCCAGCCCCAGATCAACTTCTCTTTTAAACTTGAAGAACATCCTGGCTTTTTCAGCAAGTGTTCTTGCTTGTGATTTTACTGTTCTAACTTGAATTAAATTGTATTAGTTACGTGTTGATGATGTGGGCAAACAACTAAAGGAGGAAAAGACTGATTTTGATTCATGGTTTCAGAGGGCTCAGCCCTTGGTCTCCTGGATCCCTTCCTGTTAGGCCTGTGGTAAAGCAGAAGCCTCATGGCGGAAGGATGTTGCTCAGCTTCTGTCATCCAGGAACCACAGATAGAGGTGACATGTGACAGTATATTCCCTTCAATGACATCCCCCACAGACCCAGGTCCTCCAACTGTGCCTTACCTTCCCATAGCTCATCAGAGGGTGTCCCCTTGACCCAACTTCCTCACAGAGGTACCACCAACACTGAGCCTCTTTCTGAGGGACACATCACACACCCAAACAGTAGCAGAACATAAAATACAATGTAAACTCCAATACAAAGTGAGTTTTGCTGGGTGGAAGGGTGGGATAGGAAGGGGGAATAGGGAGGGGTTTGTGACTGAGATGTAACTTGAAGAAAAAAAAATAAAGTATATAAAAAAAAAGTGAGTTTTGCTATAGGTAAAAATACTAAGATATTAGGCTACTGCCAGTGTTAACAGAGTTTGTTTTTAAGTGAAGCTATCATTTTTAATACTTATCAGAGAAAATACTGTATTTATAGCATACTATGGTGGATTTTCATAACATTCCCAGTCAAAATAAAGCAAATTTTTTATTACACATCTGAAGTGTCTTATATTTATGACTGAAGATAATCATGTGGGGCTTTTTCTTTTCCTCGGTTTTAACATATAATGAGCTATCATATTTCAAGACTGTGTTGTGCAATAATTAAAATAGGGAGAATTTTAACAACTGAAAATCTTTAGACTTTAGCTTAAGACCCTTCTCTACTCCACCCCCAATTTTTTTTAAGACCGGGAGAAAATCTGAAGCCTCGAAGTTGATTTATTTACACAGAATTACATTTTTAGAGCAAATATTCACCCTTGTTTCTCCTGTGTCCTTTCGTAGTATATTCCTGTTGTATGAGCCTTTTCTCTGATAAGGAATATGTGCTGTGAAAGGCATCACAAATTCTGCACTGTTGGGAATATTTGATTTGCTTTCATTTCTCCTAAGTCATATAATGATACAGCTTTCAGTTGCCTTCCAGTCTGTCTTGACCCATATTGCAAATGTGTTTTATTTATAGCATACTGTATACTCCACTTAAAGTCAATAAAAGTTAATTGCACTAAAATCAAATGCTCATTAGGTAATAAGGAGAGAGAACAGTGTTTATTGATTATATGCCAACAATTCTTTATTGTCAAAATTGAGGAAGCTTTTTTTTTTCATTTTTTGCTTATTCTTGGGTAAAATATTTTTCAGATGAATACAAGAATATCCAAAAAATGCATGGAGGCTTTTAAAGGTTATTTTTATCCTGTTTTTCTAGGCATATGCAGGAGAAATATTTTGTGTGTATTTCTGCTAGAAATAATTATGCACAACTATGAATTCTATAGGGGGTAATATGTCTGTGGCATTACGGGTGATAATTACATGGCCAGATGAATTACTTTAAACAACAGGACAAACACACTTATTTCCACACACTGAACTCTTAGAGGGCTAACAGATGAAGTGTATTTGAGCTCCAGTCACAGAAGCCAGACCAAGATTCATCAAAGAAAAATGTAGTGGCTTGGATAAGAATGGCTCCCTACAGACTCATATGTCTGAATGCCTAGTCACGAGGAGTGGCACTATTTGAAAAGATTATAAGGATTAGGAGGTGTCATGTGAACAGAGGAAATGTGTCATGCGGCTGGATGGGCCCATGTCTCTCTGCCTACAGATTAGAATGTAGAACTCTCAGCTACTTCTCCAGCACCATATCATCTTTGGCATAATTATGACTTGGTTAAATATATAATGTGTTTCTGATTATACATGGGGTAGTTATATCATGTTAGGTGTATAATTATAACCCGGTTATTGTTTTCATTTGAAAATTAGGTATGACATAAGGAGATATGATTGTCAAGTTGACAAAGAGGTGGACTTGTGATGGTTATTCTTGGTTGTCAACCTGACCACACATGGAATTAATGAAAACCCACACACTGCACACACCTGTGAGGGATTTTTCTTAATTAAATCCTTTGTAGTAGGAAAACCCACTTCTTATGTGGATCTTTGAGGTGGGAAGGTCCACCTGTAGTCTGAGCCACACCGTCTGGTGGTAGTCTATATAAATAAAGGGCATGGAAGAAGGAAGCTTTCTCTCTTTTGCTTGCTTGCTCTCACCCTTGCCAGCAAATCCATTCCCTCACTTGCATTAGAGCCTACTTCTCCAAGATTCCAGTGTATACTGAAGACCAACTGAGTCATCCAGCCATGTGGTCTCTCAGACTTCTGTTCATAGGCAGCCATTGTTGGATTAGCTGAACCACAGCCTGTAAATCATTCTAGTAAATCCCCTTTCTATGTATAGAGAGATTCATTCCATAATTTATGAGTAACAAAAGTGGTTCTAGAGCAACACAAGTATGAGGATGAATATTTTAAGTATCTGGAATAGGCTTTCTAATTTGCCAACACCTACAGTCACCAAAGCCTCTCCAGTTACTGAATCCTCTCCTGGGAGTTCAGCGAGTACTAAAAACCCAAGCCACGCCCAGGGTCTCTCTTCCTGCTGCCTTTGGATACAGATGTAGAACTCTCAGCTATTTCTCCAGCACCATGTCTGCCTGCCCGCTGCCATGCTTCCCGCCATGATGATAACAAACTAAACTTCTAAAACACCATCTCCAATTAAATGTTTTCTTTTGTAAGAGTTGCTATGATCATGATGTCTCTCCACAGCAATAGAACAGCGACAAGACAAGAAGTTAATATTAGTCATGAGTCATTACCTCCTAAATAAAATATGTCCTCCTGAGCTGTTCTCTAAGAAATAAGAAAAGCAGAGACGGCCATATGAAAGGAGAAGGAGTCTGTATTCTGTAGAACATTGCAGATTTAAGCTTGCTATTTGTAACTTTAGAAAAGGCTGTGGAAACTGTGAGCAGGTTCCTTCTATCCTTCTGGAATTCCTATTGGATGTGCACTGAGCTTCCTGTTCTTTTTGTCTTTGAATACTCTTTCATTGGTAAGCTTTCTTTATTATTCTGTTACTGTATGAGTGATTTTCCTACGTCTGTTTTCCAATTGGTTGTTACTCTCTATAGCTGTTTATTGTACACTTTTCAAACCATCCAGTGAGATTTTAATTCTGACAGCTGCATTTCTCCCCGCCACACTCCCACATTTCCTTTTTCATAATGTCTAATTCCCATGTTCTAAGTTTTAAGCCCTTAAACATTTCAGGCAATGAACCGAATTCCTTATTGTCTACCCTTTGAAAATAAAACACGTTAAGTATCAAGGCACTGCCTAGCATCTCGGGTACAATTGAGGCATTACCCCTGGTCTCTTCCATGTACATTAAGAAGGTTCTCGAGACACACACACCTCAGGGAGGTGTAGTGGCAGCCTTTATCCTCTCAGCCCTGCCTCTGTGTCCTCTGCTCTGGCTTATCTTTTCTTCTCTGTTCAGTGATACTAACCCAAAGCAAAGACCAAGGTCAACTGCACAGCTGAGATGGCCAGCTGCTCTTTGCCAAGAACACAGCCTGGCAGACAATATGTGTTCAAAAGATGTGCTAAGTACATTAATCCAAAAGAGTACTCTGTTCCTGTCACCAGCACCCTGGTGTTTCCACATCACCTTAGGTAGGAAGTGCAGTGGACCTCCCTATAAAAAGTAAAGATCTGAAGAATAGTGCTTTTTTTCCCTTTAATCTTCACATGGAAGAATAACTGTAATGAAACTAAAGCAAATTCTCCTGATCCCAGAAATGTAGAAAATCGGTGCATCTCTGCACACTCAAGTAGTGTATCCCTTGCCCTGGTGAGTCTTCAGGCAGCTTATTACGTGTCATTCATAGCCAAATATATTTGTATAAGTAGTTTTCCAATCAATTGTATGGATGATGGAGATAAAAGTCATATTGTATATTTACATGAAAATTAGAGGGCTTTTAAAAGCACTTTTGATTTTCATTTGAGTGTGTAACTGTCTGGTGTGAATTTATGGTGGTGAAAATTTTCTAACAGTGCTGTATTTCAATGAGGGGTTTGCAGAGGCATTTAAATGGACAATTTGCATTCAGACACTTGGCCTCCCTGAGACTCTGAGATTATATAGTAAGTACAGGACCAGGTTTGTGTGAAAGTGATTCTCTGAGCAAGGTAGTATCTTTCTTTGCAGATTTGCACTGTGCCATTTTGGATGATCATCTCATTAATACAGTATTTTAGGGCAGGACACAAGGTGAGAAAAGATAACTCATGACTGTCATTTCTTGCTTTGCTGTGGCCTCTCTTGAGTCTGTGACATGGCTTTAAGCATGTATTCTCTGATAGCACCTCTACCCTACTTAGAAAGCAGATTGTTGCTAACTGGCTTTTGGTTTGGTTTGGTTGGTTTGTTTGTTTTTGCCTTACTAAAGAAGTGGGGCGTTATTTGTAATCTAAGTGAGAATGTTGGGGAAAAAGGAAACATTTGTTTTATTCATAATTTCCTATTTCCAGTCATGGAAGTTAGTTCCCACCTCTGAACCGTGCTGAGTTGGGGTCCATACCTTCACACACTAACCCTTGGAAAACAGTGGAGCCAAGTCATCCCTCTTGGTTTTGGATACCAGGAAATCCTCCTTGAAGCCCCGTGCCCACAGGAACCAAAACTAGTATTATCTTAAAATGCAGAAAAGCAGAAGGCTTGTCATGGTTTCGGTGTGGTGGCCTGTTTTAAGAGGGAGGTGAATCCCAAGCAAAAAGGTTCTGCTTAACTTTCGACAGTTGGAGGTCAAGATCAAACTGGAAAGTGAAGCGCAGTGGGTCTGGTTTAGGTAGAGAAACTCAGATTTCTGCCCACCTCTTCTGCACAAAGGGTCAGTGATGACCAGAGCCCTGGAGTGTCCACTCTTAGAGGGCTGATGTCAGGAGCACGCAGTGGTTCAGCTTGCTGGCTTAGTGGGTTGTACATAGCCTGTACCCATGCTTCTCAGTGTTCTCTAGCACTTTTGAAAATTAAAATAGTTTCTTGGGCTGTAAGTATAGCTCCATTGGTTGGTGTGTTTGCCCTAGCATCCAGGAAGCCCTGGGTCCTGGGATTGATTCCTAACACAAACATAAAATGGCATAAAACCAGGTGAGGTGCCACTGGTCTTCGAGCCCCCAGACGTCAAAGGAAGATAATCGGAATTTTAATGTCATCCTCTATTGTGCAAAGAGTTTGAGGCCAGCTTGGGCTACCTAAGAACCCGTCTTAAACAAACAAATAGGAGAAAATATTTATTTTCTTTCATCCTCACACTCTCTGTACTCCCCTGCCTCTAGCTCCTCCCCTGGCCTCTTCCCTATTCTCACTTTCTCCCTTGCCCTCTGTCTTCCTTCCTTTTTCCTTTTACTGGCACACTTCCCTCAAACTGCACTTCTGCTGTATTGCTAAGCAGCACAGTATCCCAGCTCTCTTCAAAGGAGAGGTATGTCTTCCCTGGGGATCCCTGCAAGCCAGCCTGCCACAGACATCCTGGGAAGGAAGAGAGAATGGTAAAGGGGGCAGCTGGGACAAAGCAGTTGCAGGAAGTGTGGCCACTCTGTCGCAACTGTGTGTACCTGCTCAGTGCAGGTGCCCCCCCCCCCCCCCAACTCACACTCACCTCTCACTTGCTGCCACTCAGAGAATGCACATACGGATGCACACGGCAATTACACAGGGCGTTTCACCTCCCACCAGGTATTATTTTCTCTCTCAGCTTTCCCACTCAAAAGTCCATTTTCACTGTGCCCCCAGAGCAGCACAGCCTCCTCCTGTAAGCCACAGAGGGGTCGGAACGAGAACTGTCCCCTGCGCTGTGGCAAAAGCTCCAGCCAGCCGGGCTTTCATTTAAACACATACACTCACACACTTGAACACCCCATGCAACACTTCAGCTGGGTGTGGAGGTGGGACCCCATAGTCCCAGTTTCTCAGGAGGCAGAGGGGAGAAGATGGGTTGAGCCCATGAATTTGAGGCCAGTCTGGGCAGCATAGCAAGACTCAGTCTAAAATGTTATCCAGATTAGCAAATCATCCCAGCTATACTCAGGCATTTGATACTCTTTTTTTTTTTCCTCCTTGGTATGATTTAGAATTAGGGAAAGTCACTCGGTTTAACTTTGTGACTCAAGATCAAAGTCCTTCTTGGTAGAAAGGGCAAGAGTTTGGTTTACCTTTGGTTCCTATGACACCTGTAAGTTTTTAATTTTTTATTCTAAAGATTTATTTGTTTAATATTATGTATACAATGTTCTGAATTGAAGTATGTATGCCTGCACACCAGAAGAGGGCACCAGATTTCATTACACATGGTTGTGAGCCACCATGTGGTTGCTGGGACTTGAACTCAGGACCTCTGGAAGAGCTGCAAGTGCTCCTAACCTCTGAGCCATCTCTCCAGCCCCTCATCTGTAAGTTTTTATTTATTAATTTTTTAACCAGTTTGAACAAAGCTTCCCTTCAGATACACGTGGCTGAGTGATGTTACTTCTTCTGACTATAGTATTCATGGTGGACAACGTTTGTCTCTGACTTGATTTCCCCTCAGGATGTTCCATCTTCCCCCCAAAAACTTGTTTCTTTCTCAGTCTTTATAACAGCTACCTTCAACACCGTTATACCAGGTGGTGTGTCTCTTAGGTCCTTAAATGGCTCTCAGAGCAATTAAGTAACCTTGAAGGACATAGTCCACGAAAAAAAAATAAATGCCCAGTTTATTGTCCTTTGTCTAGGGAGAACATGTCAGTTCCCATACCACTTTCAGTAGTGTGGTTGACCAGGGACCGTCATCCACAGGTTTGGTTCTGCCTCAGTTGGAGCTCCAGTAGTACAGGGTCTGCAAATAACCTGATCTAACTGGAACTTACCCAGTTCCACACCACCTTCTCTGGCTTCGAGCACAAATTGTCAGCACACTATTTGCTGTCTAGCACGGTTCACGTCTCCCACACAAACAGACTTGACATAGAGGCAGACGGCCTTAAGTTACACTGTTAGCAGTCGTTCTTTGATAGCCAAGGGTGGAACAAAGGGACTAGAGTCTTTTCTATCTAGCCTCTGTGTTTAACAAACCCCGAGTTTAAAAAGAAAATGCCATAAATGCCATTCAAGTTAATAAATGAAAGCAAGCAGTTGTTGGACTCTCATGGAAGTCTTAGGGGAAGTCTGACCATGAGAAGAGAATGAAGAAAGGGGTAGGACATAGAACTGGTGGAATGTTTTACATAATGCCTGAAGCATGGTAGGGTGGGTTTTTTTGTTGTTGTTGATGTTTTTGGTTTTGTCGAGACAGGGTTTGTCTATAACCACCCTGGCTGTCCTAGACCTCTAGTTGTAGTCCAGGCTGGCCTCGAACTCTCAGAGATCCACCTACCTCTGCCTTCCTAGTCCTGAGATTAAAGGTAGGCATGACCACTGCCTTTCAGTAGTTTATTTTTTTAAGCAGAGAATAGTTTTAAAGAGGATTATTTTCCAAAACACAGTTACATGCACATGCACTAGTACATGCACACACATTCACACGTGCACACATGTTTATTTATTTGGAAGCACTTATAATAAGCTTTAAAATATAAGGAAAAGTTATATTTGATAAACCAGACCATTTAATAATATAATGTATTTTATATATTGTTTCCTGTTTGTAGCTTATAAGAATAAGTAAGATATAAGCTTGTCATTTTTGCAGATCTTTTTAGAATAGTAGATTTTAAATGTCAAAACTATTGATCTGGTTGTAAAGCATGCTCCTAAAAAAAAAACAGTATTTAGAACGAGTAACTTTTTTCTCTGCCTTGGTGGGATGATCAAAATATATTGTATGAAAAATTTTAAATAAGAATATAGCCGGGCGGTGGTGGCGCACGCCTTTAATCCCAGCACTTGGGAGGCAGAGGCAGGCGGATCTTTGTGAGTTCGAGGCCAGCCTGGTCTACAAAGCGAGTCCAGGACAGCCAGAGATATTCAGAGAAACCCTGTCTCGAAAAACAAAACAAAACAAAAAAAAGAATATATTCATTATTTTTATTTAATGATAATTTATTTTACTTTTTAAATTTGATAATAAATACTCATTTCATTTTATTTATAAAGAAAAGGTGCTTGCACTCACTATTTGTTGCTGTGGTACTGTGCGCAGAAAGACAGCTGAAGCTTTGGATGTGTGAGCATTTGAGGCCACCTCAGAGCTGAACACATCAGTGCTGTTGTGTTACTGCGTAAATGCCATGAAACCAGTACCGCTTTTAAAGAGTCTCTCAAGTACAGCTCCTTGGGAAGATACTATGGAATCCTAAGAAATGCACATGGCAGTATGTGCTCCAAAGGACCTTGGGAGGCTAGATATGTTTACAAATCGCTTTTCAACTAAAAGCAACATGGGTAAGCTCTGCTTTGTACTGGTTTAATGCCTTCTAATGTAATTCCTCAAAATATATATCCAATGAATATTTTTTACTTAATTTTTACGCAATATATTTTGATCATGTTTTCCTCCCTCCCATAATTCCTCCCCACTTCCCTCTCCATCCAACTTTATATTCTCTCTTGCATTCTGTCTCTTTCTCAAAATAAATAAATAAATAAATAAACCCACAGAAACAAAAATCAATAGGACAAAAAACTACCAAGGCAAAATGAAACAAAATAACCACATGGAGTTGGTTTGTGTTGGACCTTACTCTTAGGTATGGGGCCTGCCCTAGAGTGGGGTTGATATACCCAGACACACTCAACTGGAACAAACTGATGTTTCCCTTTCCTAGCAGTTACCAATTGTACATAGCTTCTTAGGGGTGGGGATGTGTGTCCACTTCCTCCTTTCAGCACTAGGGCCCCATCTGTGTTGAACCTGCGCAGGCCCTGTGTGTGCTGCCACAGGCTCTGTGGGTTCACATGCTCATTAGTCCTGTTGTGTCTGAGACACCCTGTTTTCTTAGTCTTTCCATCTCCGTCTGGCTCTTCCAATCTTTCTGCCTCCTCTTCTGCATAGATACCTGAGCCCTGTTGAGAAGAGACTGATGGAGACATCCCCTTTAGAACTGAATGTCCCAAGGTCTCTTGCTCTCTGCACATTGTCCCATTACGGGTCTCTGTGTTTGTTCCCACCTATCGGAAGAAGCAGTGTCTCTGAGGGGGAGTTGAACAAGGTACTGAGAGGGTTTAGCATGAGCTCATCACCAAATTAAAGAAGTTGAAGGGGTCGCAAGACCTGCAGAATTAACTGTGGTACAAAGGGGAAAGAAAATTGAACTACGAACAAAAAACAGGTACCCTTCTAAGGAGAGTTAGAGATAAGTGGTTTCCACCCAGAAAGGTCAGGACTGTTACCTTTCTCAGAGGTCAAGGCAACTGCGATTTGCATGTAGAAGGAAAGACAATATATTAAAAGATTAAAGCACCTATAACAGAGAAAAATGCATGGAGAGGATTCTTGGGGGAAAGTTTGCCTAAGGAATGCTGGGCTTCCATTTTTGTTTGTTTGTTTTGTTTTTGTTTGTTGTTCTTTTAATTTAATTTTAATTTTATGTGTTTTTTTTTTTTTTAGTTTAAGGTATTTATTTTTCCCCCCAACAGCTCTCCCTTTCAGTCCAAATAATGGTTCTTTTTCTTATAACTATAAATACAATACAAAACAACAGAAATAAATAGGCCACGATTATAAGAGTTATATGGCTTAGCATACATTCCCAATGTCCAGTCCATATGTATTTGGCACCTGACTTTAACATTCTACTATCTAACCATCTCCATGAGTTTAAAGTTCTATATCTAACTCAGCTTTCATACTAACTTGCCTCATAATTTTAAAAATATCTTCTTAGATCCAGAACACCCTCTTGATTCCTAAACAACTCAAAATTTAACTATGCGACTCTAGGTATCTATTCTTCAACCACCTCAGAGACCTGAGAGGGATAAATATATCTGATTATGTGTTTTGTCTGTGTACCACTTACATGCCTGGTGTCCACAGAGGCCAGGAAGAACGTTAGATACTGCGGAACTGGTGTTAGTGATGATTGTGAGCCATCCTAGAGATGTTGGGAATCAAACTTACGTCCTCTGGAAGAAAAACAGGTGCTCGGACTTCTGACCCATCTCTCCAGCTCCAGGGTTTTCTGGCTGGCCTTCCTGCTTTCCTTCCTTCCTTCTTTCTTTTTTAATGATTTATTTGCATTATTTTAAAATTATGTATGTGTATGTGTGGGGTATATGCATGTGAATTTAGGGACCCATGAAGCCAGAAGCGTCAGATCTCTCGGCAGCTGTGAGCCGTCTAGCTCATATGATGGGAACCGAACACAGGTCCTCTGAGAGAAAAGTACATGCTTTTAACTACTGAACCATCTCTCCAGCTCCCTCTGCTGTGCTTTCTGTGATCAAATACCACATTCACTTGGAGATTATTGTGAGTCTGAGCAAAGCCTGCCCTCAGTGGATTAGCTCAAACCCAAAGGCCAAAGTTTCAGCCTGCTTGGTTCTTATGAAGATCTACCCACCTGAGTTAGAATCTCAAGCATTTTAATAATCTCCAAGTCTAGACACTGCTCTCTGTTACTTTATGTCCATGTTGAACCTTGGACCTAATGTTTCCCTTGATAGTCAATGATTCTTTATGTACAGACTCCGAAAAGAATTCTCTCTGTTCTTAGTATGAGTCATACTTACATTTGTTTTAGGCAGATATTTTGGGGTTTTTCTTAGATATCCCAAGTCACGTAACTGATCGTATTTATTCTTTGTGTTGGAAGCTGGAATATTGACAGCCAGATTTTTGTGCCACTTTAAAAATGTAGAGTTGTGTAGCCCTAGATCTATCTTTATCTTTCCTACTTTTGTTTTTTTATTCTGCAGTGTTTTCTAGCTGTGCTTAGTTCTATCGTATCTTGCTAGGATATATATTCTCTCTGTGTGTTGGATAGGTTGGTGGAGATAGCTATGCACTCCAGCTATGTTCTGTTTGCCCAAATCCTGAGAACTGGTGTGAATTCTGAGTTTGTGGATGTTGCTTCTGCCCATGATATGTTGTAGAATTTAAACTTGGCTACCCCACTGAGACTCTTCCATCTCAGTTTGTAGGTTTTGGGTTTAAGGATTTGGGACAAACAGATCTCATACATCACTGAAAAATTCCAAATGGCTTCCTAGTACCTGTCAAGGAGTGAACGTGGTATTTGATCACAGAAAGCCCAGCCGAGGGAGCCGGAGAGATGGTTCAGTAGTTAAAAGCATGTACTTTTCTCTCAGAGGACCTGTGTTCGGTTCCCATCATACGAGCTAGACGGCTCACAGCTGCCGAGAGATCTGACGCTTCTGGCTTCATGGGTCCCTAAATTCCTTCAACATCTGGACCTGCTTACCTGGTAGAACTCTTGACTGTAGCCAAGTGAAAATTGGTTCCAACAGCAGTAATGTATTACTTATGTGACTGCATAGGCCAGAGGAAGTACTGGTGTTTTCCGTGATGCCTGGTAAGTCTTCAGTAAATGCTTATAAACCAAACATCTGAAGCCAGGGAAAACCATAGCAGCACATTTCCAAAACATTAAATGGGAGTTTTCCTTGGTGGTTATGTTTTAATTTGTTTTATGAAGAATCCTGAACTAACATATTCAAATGCATGACAGGGATCTTAAATTTATTTTCTAGTGTTTAATAGTGATCTTCACATCCATACATTTTATTTAACCATTTGTATGTACAGGGAGTTCACTTAGCGCTGACCCAGAGCATCCGTGTAACACAGAGCATAGTTCTCTTTTTGTGGAATGAATGGCCAAATGTAGGAGTAAACGGACAACTGAGTAGATTTTGTTCAATCCTTGGAGTTGTCCTGAGATCATACATTCAGGCCTCTAGCGTGACTCCTCACAAAGGAAGGATCGACTTTGCTTTTCCAATTCTTAGATGCCTCTGTTTCCCTCAGACGGTATACCAGCTTCTGTTCCGAAACACGTGAGGTGCAGCGCCTTTCTGGAATAACACCATGCTGAAAGACATGGAGGAGTTTTCTGGCCCCTCCTGCCTTCTAGGCAAAGTCTTGACACCTTTTCCTTTGAACTACTTCTGCCTCTCTCTCTTTGTTTCGAGCAGCTTTCTAAACATCCCTTACCGCTTTCTGTGGAGAATTTCATCATGTGCACCGGGGCTCAGGAAGACAGCCCTAATTAATTACATGAGGCCTGAATAATGAATCTTCTGTGGGGTTTAAACTGTTAAAGCTTTGTGTCGTGAGCAAGTTTCAACTCTGTACCATTTTAGCCCTGATATTCCTTCAAAAGCTTATCTCATTTTAAGTGAGACTTAGACCTTCATTTGTCCTGATCACTATGGCACTGAGTCAGGGAAGATATTTGAGGTTTCTAGTCTGGGGAACTTCAAGAATAGAGGTTGTACAAGGAATTCACTCTGTTTTCATGTATTTAGGTATTAACTATGCTTTTCATTTCTAGAATAAGAAGTTGTTGGTTATTAAGTTACATGATAGGGACTATTAGACACCGTTAGAAACACATAATAATCACTGATGTTATATGCTCCAGGAGGAGATATTTTTATTGCTTATCTGTTAACGAGGTTTGATAGTATAATCACCCTATTACATACACATCATGCATTCATTTCATGGAACCAGAATTACGGTATGTGACTGTGTTATTTACCTTAATAATCACTGCTGGATTTCACATCGTCTATGAAAGATAGTTGCTTTTTCCTATTCTCTTTTAATATAGGCATTTATATTAATAGCATGATTTAATAAGACACTTTAATATTATTTGCATTTTGAACTATATTTAATAAAAAAATAGGGATCTCATCTGTGGGGGAAGATCGTAAGTTTGACTTTAAAGGAAGGAGTCACCTTTCTGGTAAAATACTGTATTTGTCAATTCAGTAATATATATGTCCAAAGCTAAGTCACGTAAAGTGGATCTCAGGTGTTACAATGACTTGGGATTTTTATCTGACGATTTACGGGCTCTGGAGACTTATCCCGGAGTCACAATCCAATACCGTGTTTGTATTTTGAAACCTATGAACCTTTTGCGATTCTGTTTGGAACAAAATATTCGTGCCACTGATCTAATGGCAGGAGTCGCTCTGGTCACCTATGGCTCACTCCAAAAAAATGTGGTTGTACTGCGTCCGGTGAAATTGGAAAATCTGTTCTGTGTGTGTTCTAATGGATGTAACGGCCATTAAGTATATGAGTCTTCTGACGTTGTAATCAGATGTGATTCAGTCTGTTAAGTATCCATGAAACAACATCTGCTTCACGGAGTGACCTTCTGCTACAGAATGCTTAGCGTCTATTACTGGATCATAGCACGGAGCCGCCTTGTTTGAAATGCACTAAAGTAGAGCAGTCTACTGCTGTTTAGCAACTAGCTTGTAATAATTTATTGCAGTTAAATAAAGCTTTAAAAAAAACTCCATTAAATAATTACAGGGATTATATGCATTTCAGAAACCTTTGTGTTCTACCAAAATCACCCATTTAATTTCAGGCTTGGTTTGCTAAAAAAAAAAAAAAAAAAAAGCTGAAATCTAAAGGCACATTAGGGGAGCTGTCAGATGTTGTTTTCTGTAGGTGTTAATAAAACCAGATGAAAAAAAAATCTGAAACAAATTAAAACCAAAAGCGATTTTGCCATCTGTTGTATATTAATTAGAACTTTGTGTATCAAGGGTAAACTTGGTCTTTGAGAATGTCACTGAACACTCGCTTAATAGAATAATATGCAAATGTGTGAGGTTGTGGATCTTCTGTGCAGTTTTTAATTCTAATTTGTCTGCAGCAGCTCTGCAAGAAAGTGGCAGTGTGTGTGCACACATACGCATGCACAGACATGTATAACGAGTCTCCCTTTGTCTCTCTTCTTCCGCAGAGCAACCTGCAAACAACCAAGGGCAACCCACCCTGCAGCCTTTGCCGCCTTCCCATAAGCAGCACCCCGCACCACACCACCCATCTGTCACCTCTCTCAATAGAAACTCCCTGACCAATAGAAGGAACCAGAGTCCGGCCCCGCCGGCTGCTTTGCCCGCCGAGCTGCAAACCACACCCGAGTCCGTCCAGCTGCAGGACAGCTGGGTCCTTGGCAGTAATGTGCCACTGGAAAGCAGGTAACGCGTCCGACTGAGGTCTTCCTACCGCTTGGTCACTAAAATGACTCAATGCATGGGCAGGGTATATGTGTGCTACTACGGTTGTCAACTCAGCGCATTTTGAAGCTTCTAACACCCAAAAATAAACTAGTCCAACACTATTCTCACTAAGAGAAATGTATCATAATTATAGCCCCAGGTGCTTTGCCTTTTTTAAGTTCGGTTCCAGATTGTTGGAAATTTCTTAGCTGCTGAATCAGTGAACTTTTTTCATCTTTTCACACGGTTTGTTCCATGTAAGAGGTGAGACCTCAGAGAAACTATTCCCAACTACTATTTTTTTCCCACATCTATACTTATCAGACAGGTGGAGAATGGAAGGAGTTATGAACAGTGGTTCTTGGTCCCATTCTGCTTTACTCAGTGATCATGTGGGACAGCTGATTGGTTCTAGATTTTCTCAGCCTATGTGTTGTCCACATTTCATAAACTCATAGTGGACCCAAAAGTACAACACTTAAGAATAAGTCGGATGCCCTTAAGTTAAAAATATCTTTAGTTTCTTGTATTTTGAACCCCCTCCCTCTTCAAATGTGAGCACACTCACACTTTACACTTCATTCCAGCATTATTTCCAAAGACATTCAAAATAGAGGTCTGTGAGTCTCTTGAGGAAATCCCTTACCCCAAAATACAGAGCCCACAACAACCGAGATTCTGGGTGAAGATGCCATGTACTCGTTCTATTAGGAAATTCCTCCCTATCTTTAAAAATTCTGTTCTCTGGTTGGACCCAGACAAGAGGTTATCTGGATCCCACAAAAAAAAAAAAAAAAAAAACAAAACCATTTCTGACCCATTTCTTGATTGTTTCTTTTTCTTTACAATCTTCTGGATGTATTACCAACATACTGATATTGTGTGGTTCAGTAAGGTTCTGAAAGTAGGACTTCTAACATTGGCCGGGTCACAGTGGCTGTCTGCTCACATGAAAACATAACTTGATGAAAATTATCCTAAGTTGATCCACTTTGTTACTAAATATCTCCTGTTTCATAAAATTTCCACTTCTTTCTTCAGACAGTACCTGGACAGTCACCGGCTCCTTTGTGTTTGTGTGTTGTGTGTTGTGGGAACAAAGCGTTGGGCTTTTCCTTGTTAGTCTTTTCTGGGCAACTTGGCAGTGAGCAGCCTCAGTCCTGCCTGCCATTTACTTCTGTGATTCACTAACTTTTTATTAGGGTTGGAGGAAATAAATTATCAGCACATAAAAGCTCAAAGGTAGTGGACTCTGGACCCAGGAGGGTATACCCCCTGCTCGCCCCATGCCAAATGCAGAGCCCATGGCTAACTTCGGCATTTAAATGAGCTGCTAGGTGAAGAAGTCATCTCATGATGAATAAACTGTTATTGCCTGCCATCAGTTGTATGGTCTATAGCAGTTCTGCCTTGAGGATGAGCTAGCAGGAGGTTCTCACTGTTAGTTATAAACAATAAAAAATCATTCTGTGTCTTCTTTGACTGTTGACCTAAACAAGGTTACAAAGAACTCATGCTTTTTATCTCTCATGTCAGCCAAGAGTAGTTGAGTTTCATTGTTGATTTTGTATTTCCCTTCTGGGAGAAATTAGGAAATAGAAAAGTAGACAAACAGGAGAGTTCCCTTCATCCAAGACAAAAAAGCATGTATATGGATTTTTATTTTTCCTCTCAAGGTTATTAGCACAGACCTAAATTTACCTGGCTTAATTAATTAGTACCCACTGAGTGACTTATCAACACTGATTCACTATTGTCATTTTGTAAATTTTATTCAGAAAAAAAGTAATTTTCCAGTTGAGTCATCAAATTGAATATGGATAATTGGATTGTAGTTGACAATAATTGTCCTGACAAAGATTTATTAAATTTGTCAAGCTAAATCATCAGAAACGTGTTTAATTTTAGTGATGTTATATAACTCCAGAACCTCACAAGCTGTCAATAAGAGAGCCATTCATTATTCCTAGATTTGGAATAAATTTGAGAAAGTTAAGGTACATACCTTTGTTATTCCTCTTGTGGTAATTTTGAGTGAATGGAATTTCAGAAGCAAAGTAGCTGGTTAGAAGACAATTCACCCAATCCGTGTGTAAAACCATTCCCAAGGGAAGCAGTTACCAAGCTTCTCTTCCACCTTAAAGTGGAATTATTATTAATGAGTCATCAATAGGATGACATAGCTCTGTGAACGGATATAGTGGGGGGGGAGCAGTTAATATTATCTCACTAATAAGTAGAAAGAGTAATGCATTTAACAGTCATGCTTCATGTTAACAAAACCTAAACTGGAGCATAGCTTAGTTGTTCTTTTATTAACTGGGATTCGCTTCTTATGGTGGTGCTGATAAAAAGAAATGGTGTTTCAACTTGCAGGCACTCCCTGAGTAACCCTAAGCTGCGGAGTGAAAATCTCACACTGCACCAACGCAGTGCTGCTGCGGTTTCTTTAATAGTCTCACTTGGTTGGAACTCTTGAGGTGAAGAACCAGCCTTATGTATCATTGATTTTTTTTTTTCATTTTTAGTTAAGGTTCCCCATTGAGTATGAGTCTCAAGCTCAGTTTCAGCTTATTAATAACTTCATCCAGACTTGCATGTGCCTTCAACTGTCCTTAGATCTAACGTGTCATTTCATCCCTGGCACTTACGTAACTTATACACACACTTGTTTATTAATCATTTTTCTATCATTTAAAATGTATAGTACAAAAGTCATTTCTGGGGAGTTATGGATTTTCCTACCTTTTCTTTGGTAAAATTTACCTAGATCAATGAAATCTCAGTAATTTGTAAATTTACGCTTTATGTGAATTAGCACAGAAAGAATAAAGGACTTTCTGTCCCATCCTACATAGTTCAACATAGCTCTAATTTTGATTTATTAGAAAGCATTTTTTTTTCAATAGGCAATTTCTTCCTTCCAAAAAATATGCATTTTCTTTCTCTGATGAATTTATTATTTGCTATTCCTGGAGACAATCAATACTATCACACACTCTTCTTTTCTGCATGGTAACTAGCTTTGCTCCTTTTGCAACCTCCAGTGAGATTCAGATAGGTGAGATTCATATCTAAATCTGAATTACCTTTAGAAGTTCAAAATGGCCTTCATTTGTCGCAGTCAGGGCCCTACACTCAACACTGAACAGTGTCCCTCACAATTCCTTCTCCATAAGTTCAGTTTCTTGCAGTTGGGAGCATTAACTTTCAGGATGTTGAGAGCCTGCAGCTAGCCTGTTATCCTTTATGTTACACTTCAGTTGCTTCTGTTTATAATACCCGCTACAAGAATACACAGAAACCAAGGAAAAGCTTAGACTTAACCCAGACCAGCAATAGCACTAAAAGGTGAGGTACAGGAACTCATTGATAGGCATTATTGTAAAGTTAATTGTCTTCAAGCCCCTAGTTTCTACCTATGAATTAAGTAGCTTAGTAATTACCTATTAGATATTAACAAAATAGTTCATTTGTAGTTATTTAATAAATGATTTATTAAGCTCTCACTTTATTATGATGTCTATTTTGGATTGATAGTTCATTAGTTATGTTCCCGTAGCTTTTTATCTAGCAGTTCCTCAGTACTCCTTAACTAATTATTAATGCATGAAATTGCATATTAAATTACCTCTTTATTTGTGCATTTTTAATTTGACTATCGAAAGCCCTAGGCTTCTCTAATGTAAGATCAATTGCTATGCATTTTAAAAAACAGAATACTTAGGTGGAAGTATTGTTTACTCACTGTAGTTTCTGCTTCCTCCTTTTTCTATACTTTTAAATGGTCTTAATAAAAAACAAGACAATCATACAAACACGAGGCTTGAGTCAATCTTGCCGATAAAAACTGTGGGCAGTCTCTTAGACATTGTGACCTTGTGGTACCAAGAGAAGAGTTTCCACCTGAAAAGTTGGACATCCACCTCCTATGTGAGAAGGAAATGCTTGTCATTAGCAAGGCAGTGACCTCTGCAGTTACAGCTATTCCTGCTAATAAAATATACTTGGGCAGGTAACCCATTATCTTAAATTGACTAGCTGAGGGCTCGTAGCTTGGGGATACCCAGGAACTCCTGTGGGGAAAGAGAATCCTACTCTGTAGAAAAGAGGTGTAAAAGAGAAACCAAAGTTATTGAACACAAATTTTACAATCAGACCTGGTCCGAGGCTAAGAAATTCTTAACCATTTAAGGTTTTGGCATCATTTTCTTAAAAGTAAACTCTTCTAAAATTATGAAGTAATTAATTAAAGTCATTCGGATCTCCAAGCAACACTGCATAGTCTTTCACAGTAACTCAGAGTATTTCTTAAAGGATCTATGAAGAGCTGTGGTAGGTAGGCATTTATGAGAAACAGGAAGTAAGGACGGGAGGAGAGAACAATACAGTGCACGGTGGTTTGCTGGGTGTACTTGAGGTATATTTCAAGTCATCACTTGAACTCCTTCTTCTCTATGAAAGGAGGTGGCACAGAACTAATTTAGTGGCTTACCTCTGTTGACCATGCCCTTCATCCAAACATGGACACTTCTACAACATAAACCTCGGTTGTCCCGGCATGGAAAATTGCATTCCAGAGGATGAAGTTCATTGCAAGCCTGTTAACGCCTTGGTTCTAGGATGATGAGTATTGGAAGATCAAATGTGAAGGTAACCTTTGACTGAACACCGTTGTGCCTAAGAATTTGAACTTCTCTAGTTTCTGTTTTGTTTGCAGCCAATATTTAAGCATTAATCACTTGTTTATTCATTCATACAAAGTCCCCTTTTAATTCAGACTATGGGGCTCCCAAAGCAATATGTAAATATTTGTTTATTTGTCTTTTCCTCACAGTATCAAGAAAACGTCAAGTGAAGACAGTGCGTTGAATTGGAGATGTAGCTCAGTGGTAGAGCACTCAACTAGTATGTGCAAAGCAATGGCATCTGACCTTATCACTAAGGAAAGGGGGGGAAAATGGTGGATTGGATGAATGTTTATTACAGAAATTAAAACAGAATCATTTCAGTGAAAATATTACATTGAAGGCAAATTTAAATTCACAAAAACATAAAACAAAACCAAAATCTGGTTCTGAATATACTCAAAGAATGAATCTATGTGTCTCTATTGTAGTAATTGGAGTCTCCCAAACCATGTTTCATACTGAAGTAAAGCATCCATTCTCAGAAAGTCTAAGCCAAAATCTCACAGGCAGTTACAAAGATTAGTGAAAACCAAGTCATGATTTGCTTAGTGTAATGCTATTACTAACTTATTAGAATTCTATAAACTTAAGTTGGTTGTATAGCAGGCATCATGCCAGTAATTAAAATGAGAAAATTGACTGTACACCAACAGTAAATGGAGGTCGTTTGGGTGAGAGTGTTTGAAAGCCAGGAGATGCAGTAGAAATGCAGAACATAGTTCAGCATCATGAGAATGAAGGACTGCTTTGGCTTCAGAGAGACCTAGCTTCTAATCCTAATCCAGTTTTTAAATTAATTAAATTTGCTCCTCACACATTCCCACAAGCCTTATTCTCGTGTTCATGTCTTCAGTTTTCTTTTGTGATCCACTAAGCTTAACCAGAGCTGCCTGGGTGACCATGGGCTTGGAATTCTCACTACTAAGTACATAACTGAAGACAATTCACCTTTCCCAGACTTCACCATTAGCCAGTAGTTCATCAGGGAGGAGTAGGGACCAATGATTTTCTCTCCTACCCATGACTGACTCTTGACAGACAGAGTTTTATGCAGACCCAGTTCAGGCATCTACAGCTGCTATGAGTTCATAGGTTGTGTCATCTGCAAAGTAGAGCATTTCATAGCCCTTAACTATCTTTTGGTTCTTAGTTGTTTTTTTTTTCCCCTGCCACCTATTTTACAGATAATATAAGTGTCCTATTTTTTTTTTATAAATACTTTATTTTTTTTTCTTCAAGTTACATCTCAGTAACAAACCCCTCCCTATTCCCCCTTCCTATTCCGCCCTTCCACCCTCTTCCCTCCAGAAGTTTCCCCTTTCAGTCCAACAGCTGGTTCCTTCTCTTATAACAGTAAGTATTATACAAAACAATAGATATAAATATGCCACATTTATGAGAGTATATTGGCCCAATATACCTTCTCAATGTTCAGTTTATACCTATTTGGCCCCTGACTTTAACATTCTACTATCTACCCAACTCCATGAGTTTAAAGGTCTATATGTGACTCAACATTCATACTATCTTGCAACACACTTTTAAGAGTATCTTCTTAGATCTATAACACCCTCTTGATTCCTAAACAGTTCAAAATTTAACTATAAGATTCTATCTGTCTATTCTTCAACCACCTCAGAGACCTGAGAGGGATAAATATATTTGCTTATATAGGAAGTGCAGAGCCTGCAGCTTCCAAAACTAAGAAAGAACATACCAATAACTGCCTGGACAGTTCCCATTTTCTGTATCCTTCTTCCTCTCTTATGTAGGAGTGCATGGGCTTGAGAAAAATGAGATATAGACATAGCA
>CAJQZJ010032944.1:188377-202907 GCA_907164525.1 Lophiomys imhausi | reverse complement strand
AGTATATTTAACCACAATTGAATAGATCTTTGTATATTGATACAAATATAAGTGTCCTATTTAAGACTGAACACTCAACTATCCTTTATTCTCAGTAACTTGAATAGCCAACCATGAGTTTCTGCATTCACCACCATTCATTGTAAAGAGAAACTTCTCTGATTAAGGCTGGGGGAAAAAAAACCATTTATCTACTGGTATAAACAGAAATATTTAAAAGAGGTTGAAAGCCTATAAAGTTAGCTGAACTGGGTTGTTTACTTTATTTGCAGTAGTGGGTATGAATTTGCTCTTGTCATGTGGGCCTCAAAGCCAATTGGGTTGCCTACATGACAGTCATACCACTGTTGCACCACTGGGCACACCTTACCCAGCTGGTTAATGTTGTAGTTCACACTGTTAACAGATAGGTTGGACTGCTGGTGCCTTTTCTCCCCTGGCAGGTCACCTAGCACTCTTGACTTTATGAATGTTATCCAGCAGGGAGGAAGCTTCCAATTTAGTTCTAGCTCAATTTCTCAGTATCTTACATTCAAGCTGTGTGGCATCTTCAGTGGTAAAGTCTTACCGTCTAGTTCTTGTGGGCAACCAAGAGGAATGGGGGCAGCCTGCATTGATATTGGAGTCTCAGAGGCTTCCCTGACCAACTGCTCATAAGTGTGTCAAGCCTGGCATAGAATTTTCATTTAATAACCCCCATGACTTCTGGGTGTATCATTATCCAGCCATGGAGGTTATCTCCCTTCAAACACTTTTAAACTACTTTTTTAATTGACCTAAAAAATACCAAGTTTCCAAGTGGCTTTTACATACAGTCTTCATTTTGGTTAATCACCCCTCCTCATCTTGATATTCCCTATTTCCTCCACCCTTAGCCTATATTTTAATTTGTATTTTTTGCTTGTATTTTTAAAAGATTTTAGCTATTTATTTTACATATATGAGAGTTCTATCTGCATGTACCCCTACATGCCAGAAGAGGGCATCAGATTCCAGTATAGATTGTTGTGAGCCACCATGTGGTTGCTGGGAATTGAACTCCAGACCTCTGGAAGAGCAGACAGTGCTCTTAACCGCTGAGCCATCTCTCCAGCCCCCATGTATTTTTGTTTTTTAAAGAGGATCTTGCCATGTTAACCAGCTAGATGTTAAAGTCCTAAACTCAAAACTCTTCCTGCCTCAGCCTCCCCCAGAGCTAGGACTATGTAGGACTGCACCGTATCTTGCTCAAGAGTTTAACTTTGTAATCACCTTCAAGTTATTTAAAGCTGAGGGCAACTTTCAGTGTAATAATATTATATAATCAAAGTGTTGTGTTCAGGAAATAATGTAAATCAAGCTCCTGACACATGAATTTTCTTTGTTTATTAAGTAATGACCAGATGACATTAGCATGAGCATAGGATAAGGACACAAAATTGGTTAAAAAGTGAACAAAAGTAATTTGTAGCAAAGTATCTCTTTTATATTCCCAGATGTTAAGACATGTATATTTGTCTTACCTGGGATATTTATGTCTTACTTTATGTGTGAGGTAGGCCAAGCATAAAATTAAATCATGATTGATTTTAGCAGAATAAAATCTCTTGGTTTTTCTCTTCTTGTCACTTCACAAGAAATATGCAGATTTGTTTTAGATAGGAACCCCAAGTGTCTTAATTTTGTTCTTAAGAAAATAATCTTCCAGTAATAATGAAAGACAAGTATTCGTATGCTTAAAACATTTAATTAACTAAAATAGTAAATGTTTGGAGTGAAACATTGAAGTCTTGATGTACCCATCAATTATCTCCACATCGTTTAGAAGTTAGAACTCTTAACTTCTAAAGTTGTAAGACTCATTTAAAATTGGAGGAGGTTTTGATATGCTTTTCCCTGGTGAAGTTACTGTACAACCAAGTGGTAATGTTATTTTTATTAACTGGAGTGAACCAGTTCTTTTTTTGTTGTTGCAAATTTAGATACCAAGAAAATATACCTTAGCCATTTATTATAGGCTTAATTTATTTTTGAAATAATTTCCATAAATTGTAATATTTTATATTCAGATTATATTTGATTCTGGATAAGCAGTAATTTTTAAAAAAATTCTCCCATATGATAACTAATTTTCATGATACCTAGGGAATTCTTAATAACTCGTAACAAATTTCTACTCACTTCTCTGTGAACATGATGTAAGTCAAAAGTCAATAATTATGAAACCTTTTCCTTGGTTATAGCTGATGACTGGGACTTAACTGTGATCCTCTTCTGAATATGACCTTTTCATCACATCCTTCTTCCTTAGCAGCAGCCTTCTGAGGTTTTCCTTTATTCAACCTTTCACCTTCCTAACATAGTCTATGAAATTATGTCCTGTCCTCTTTGCATGAAAGTTGGATGTGTGTGTGCATTTCAGTATTTTGCTTGTATGAGTAGTTTATCTCTCTACTTACTGTTGCTACATGATGGTTTTTTAACAAAATCTTTTCCTATAGTGTTTCTTCAATTTTACCACTGTTTTTTTTCCTAGAATTTTTGTTTCCTCATTTCATTAATACTCAGTAATTACGCTGCCACACATATCTTCATATTCTTCCTGCACTTCTGTGGTTTATTTTGCCTCATTCTGTCTTTCTCCTCTACCTTCAAGCCTAAGAAAAAACCTGCTTTCTGTTACACCAGTCTAAGAATCCTGTCTTCTTGCCCCAGAGGATGAAAGTCTTGGACAAGCCATTAACCAACTAAGCTTAATAAATTCCATTTGATAACCCTTCTGATTCTGTTGAGATCTTCTTTATGATTTTGTATCATCTCACCTCATATCACATCCACTTAAAATGCTACTATTACCCAGAAACATCCTGTTGCAGCTACACCCTGAGTAATAATTATTGCCCATTCTTGTCATGAAGTATGGGAAAAAGCTTAGGCTTTGAGTCGTATCTGGATTAACATCTCAACATCTGATGAACTTACTACATAACCTTGGCCTTACTACTCATGTGTTTTTATCATCCCTTTTTTTTTTCATCAAATATTATCAATCGCACTTCACATAGACTTTATAAAGTTTCATTAAAATGTCTCATGCAATGTTCATGACACTTGAGTTTCTTTGCTTTCTTTAAATCCTGTCTTCTCCCCTATGTTTAAAACAACTGATTTAGCATTTTCAAAGGCAAATGCCCACTACCAAGGCAGTAAAGAAACCAATGAAGTCATAACCACTTCCAAAAAAAAAGATCACATTGACAAATTTTTGGTCAATTAGATAGTAGCCACTACGTTCTCAGCCATTACTCCTCTCAGAAGGAGTGACTTCTTAGGTGGCATTTTCAAGCATGGGATTTATTTTACAGAAAGGCAACAGTAATATGAGGGAGACATTATTTGACGTATGTTCCCATAATAGATCTGAAAATAAAGCCTGAATTTTGCATTCATTCATTCCACAGTGTCATTGTTGTTATTGTTATTATTTTTTTTATTTTTATTTTTTTTTAAAGTGAACCGCTGTGAAAAACATCTGCTTTGTTTTGGAGGTCCTAGAGATATTGTGGCTGCTTTGTGTGTGTGTTGTGTGTGCATGAGTGGGTCCAGATATGTGTGCACATGGGTGTTCCTGTACATGGGAAGGCCAGAGGTCAATGTTAGGTGTCTTCCTCTGTGAGTGTCTTGTGTGTTGAGAAAAAAAATGGGGCCTCCCACTGAATCTGGAGTCTGCTGACTGGCCAGTGAGCCCCAGGATCCCCCTCCCCATCTCACCTCCTCACAGCTAACATTGCAGGCACATGCTACCACACCTGTCCTTGTATGTAGGTGCTGGGGATCTGAACTCAGGTCCCCACGCTTGCCTGCAAGCACTTTACTGACTGAGCCGTTTCCCCTGCTCCTTGACTGCTTTTGAAAGGATGAGTTATGTTCCAAAACAAATTTCAGAATTGGAATTAATCTTATAGATTATTTCGTTTTACCATGTCTTCAAGCCCACTGTTTTTATGGAGATTCCTGAGCAATATAGGAGATTTGGAGATTATTATGGTGATTTATCAATACATGGTCTTGGCAACAGAATCTTATATTGGAGGGAATGTTCCTAAATTAAAGCACTTACATTTAAAAGTTTTTTGGGAGTAGGTTGTTTTATTTTGGTGCCGGGTATGGAACCGAAGGCCTTGTCTGGCCTGTATTCCCTGAATGATCTTTTTTCTTCTTATTTTGGAACGGGGACCCACCAAATTGGGTCCATGCTGACTTTCTACTCACTCTGTACCCTTTGTAAGCCTTGAACTTGTATTCTTTCTGCCCTAGCTGAAATCCGAAATCACTGGATTTGAAGGCATGCTCCATGAGGCTTAGCTAAGAGTCTCTGGATAGAAGCTGCACTGTCTAATCAGTCTTAAGGAGATAGGTATTCATTTTTCAAAAATATATTCATGTGGCGGCACACACCTTTAATCCCAACACTTGTGAGGCAACAGTGAGTTCTCTGTGAATTCAAGGGCAGTATGTTCTACAAAACAAGTTCAGGGCCAGTCAAGACTACATAGTAAGACCCTGTGTCCACATCAAACAAAATGTATGTCTGTGTGTGTGCGTGCGTGTGTCTTGTGTGTGTGTTGTGTGAGTGTTTGTGTGTATTGGTGACATTTTTGTATTTTGGTGTATTTTGTGTATATTTTGGTGACATGTTGATGACAATGCTTGTCAACATGATAAGGTTAGAAAATGCGAACCCTTATACTATTTGAGATTTATCTCATTTTGAAGGTTTCTAACTCTAGGTCTTTTGCCATAGTAAATGACTGGCCTGTATATGGCTAAAAGCAACTTCCAAGATCACACCCTTGTGCTAAATGAAACATTCACAAATTACAGTTACTAAAAGGTGAGGGAATCATGGCCCATCCCCTACTCTTAACCTACTCTCATGATGCCCATTAGACATTAGGGCCTTGCCACCTGAAGAATTGAAGGGAGAGGAAGGACAGAGGTTAGGGAAGTCGGGGTACACAATGGCCACCATGCAAAGTGTACATATGAGAAACTGTAAAAGTAACCAAATAAATAAAAAATTAAATCTACAATAAATAAATACAAATGGGGCTAGAGAGATGGCTCAGTCCTTAACATATTTTGGGAACAAAACACTATTTTTTGCCTTTGTTTTTGTATGTGCATTTAGGAGATTTTGTGAAGTAAGGTGCTGTCAACATATCTTGCAATCCAGAATGGCTCTTATTCTTCAAAAGCCTTACATCTGTAGCTGAAATCCTTCTCGTCACCTACCCTCAACTTCCTTTCAAGAGCATTGAAAGACATTGTAGAGCAGGAAATATGAAGGACTTACCTACCCTGTCTTGGCAGAGCTAGGCTGTCGACTTACCTGCTTCCAAGTTTTGTCCTTTTTGGACAGCAGTCTGTCTACAGTTGAAACAAGGGGTTTTTCTTGCCAAGAGAAAGGCTTGCCACTATTTCAACCATCTCCAACTGGAGATTCTTCGATGCTCATCTTCTACTTGGAGTAGAATAGGGGGTGCTGTCAGGTGCTGACCTGTCTTGATATCAAAAAATCTTAAGTTAAGAAAACATCTTTGAATGCCATATTCTGCAGATCTCTTGAGGTTTTTGAAGATGCCCTATCTATCTCTTATATTTAGATAAGCAAATGTTGCTTGTCTCTTAGCAACTTGATTTCTGAGTAGCTTAGAAAATAACTGTGATAGACTGTCATAGTAACTAACAAAATGACACGCTTGGTGCCAAATACATATGGACTGGACATTGGGAATGTATGCTAAGCCATATAACTCTCGCAATTGTGGCCAACTTATTTCTGTTGTTTGTATTGTATTTGTTGTTATAAGAGAAAGAACCATTTGTTGGACTGAAAGGGAGAGCTGTTGGGGGGAAAAAGAAATACCTTAAACTAAAAAAAAAAAGGTAGAGATGGGGGGTTGAGGGGGAGGAGGGTGGAAGGGTGGGACTGCAGGGGGGAGTAGGGAGGGGATTGTGACTGAGATGTAACTTGAAGAAATAAAAAATAAATTATTAAAAAAAATAAAGTAGACAGTTAAAAAAAGAGCATTGAAAGAATTTTTCTGAGCAGTTTTAAGCATCAATGACTATCAGTAATTGAATGAATTACAATAATCAATAAAGTCCTGTCCAAATAGCACATAATATATTTTAAGATGTTCTTTTTTTATTTTCATTTTGACACATTAGGTATGTGCTAACTGCCATCAGTAGGTGTAATCGACATATTGAAGCATAAGGATACCTATAATATAGATTCATATACCTGAAATCATAGCTGCATATTAAAATAACTAAAATGTGAAACAAATACTGCTCATCTGTTTGAGCCTTACTAATAATAGTATGAAAAATAACTTCTTACCGTTTCCAAACAAAATTTGTAATACTCTCACACCAGACCTAACTACAATGAATTATAACAAAGATGTGGTATGTCCTAGGATAGCCCTATACTTTTGTTTTATTTAGAATTTTTGTTTGTTTGTTTGTTGAGGCAGGGTTTCATCATGTACCTCAGGCTTGCTTACAACTGACTATTCCTCTGCCTCAGTCTCCCAAGTCCTGTAATTCTATATGCAGGCCTCCTTACCTGGTTTAGCTCGTACACTGTATACAGCTGTGATCATGTTTAAATGTAAGTTTAGGTAGCTGTGCTTACATAGGAGTATGAGAAGTGATTGAGGTGGTAAAACATTTTCTAGTGTTTTCACCAGCCACCTTCACATGCTCTAAAATTATCCTTCATTGTTTTCAGAGTTTGGCCAACACATCATGCTGTAAAGTCACCATGAGTATATATGTTCATAGTCAATATATGTATTAATTATATGTATAATTAATGTATGATTAATGTGGAGGACAGTTGCTAACATTTTTTTATCTAAAATATCAAGAGCTTTTTATCTCAAACCATTTTGGGTACAATTTCTGATAACTCATATTAATTCAGGTAGCAATATCGAAATTATCTTGTTTATAAGCTTTCCATTTAAGACATTTTTCTTTCTGGGATCACCTCCTAGTGTGAAAGATGTCCAAAGATAATAACACATCAATTCAGAAGAGTAATAGATCTGAGATCACAACGTGCTCTCAGCATGAAGGGGTCGTTTATCTGTCTCACTAACATACCATGTCTCAGCTAGAATCATTACATATTTGTTCTTCCCTTTTAATGTCAAAATGTAGAATTTACATCCTTATATTGACTGATTCCTCGGGAGATGTTTAATGTTCTTGGTTAAAATATTTTTACTTAAAGTTTTTAACAAAACTAACTTTCTGTAATACTAAAAGACAACTTAGAGTTTGAATATTTCTATTTATAATTGCATAGTATATTACTATAGCTATATATACTTATATATAAAACTATAAATGTCTTATAATTAAATTTATTACAATATTATCTTTCCATCAGCACTGAAATACACCATTTTGACCAAGCCAATTCTGAGAGTATTAACATGCTCCTACTGTTGCATACATCTGCATTCCATCTTCTAGAGCCCTCCGTTTTAAAAACTAACATAATAAATGGTCCAGATGCAAACAAAGATCTGGAGTTTTTACTTGCTATCAACACACTAACTAAGAGTCGAGATTGATCTTTAAGAGTTATGAGGTCCCATCTGCTAATTTGTGGTCTCAGCTATAGCTTTCATCGAATGCTGCCTGTGCCGCACTGCTGGATGAGGAACTTGGTTTTAAACCAGTCTTCTGTGCACTTCCAACTCTCCCCTTAGTAGTTAAGCACTGTGTGGTGGCGGGCGTCTCCTGCTTACACCCTGGAAAGCATGTTTTAAGAGAAATTCTAAAGGATCAAAGAGAAGATTTGAACAGTAATAGTAAGAATTCACTGTGGATTTTTCTTTTTCAATTATGTTGGCATTCTGTTCGCTCTGAACTTGAGTGACAGAATTTTTTTTTTTCAGTGTGTTGTTTCGTAGATCAGAAGGGACCCCTGCTGCGACCTTTGCCAGGATGTGGTAGAGCTGCCTTGGTGGCCAGCCCTGGGAAGATGGCCTTGGTCGCCAGGTTTTTGTCCTCACCCCTTTCAAAGAAGGAGAAAAGGCAGGGCTGCAGAAGAAAATGTTTCTATTCCCTTCTTCTCAAAAAACAGATAATAAAGGAAACAAGGACACTTTGTTTATTCGCATGCACATTGGATTTAAAATATTTGTAATTGAACTTTCCAGAAGAGTCTCTGCTAGTAGGTAAAAATAAATAAATTTTAGTGCCAACAATAAATCAACAGAAAGTTTTTAGGGAAAAATGCATTTCAAATATTCCAAAGAGGAATATATTGATTCTCCTTATTGATAATGTGGAGAAATAGTATTATCTTCTCATTCAGTGTGGCAAGGCATCATGGGAAATGTGTACATCTAAGGTGAATTGTTACATAGACTTATCCATGGTTCAGAAATCCAAGTGCTAAATTTAAGAAAAATGGAAATCCACCTAATGAAGGTTCTTATGAAATAAGATGCACCACTTGAGGATGTTTCAGAACTGCATGGAAACATTGATATTAGAAAGTTAGAGTAGAAAACAGAGCGTGCTGGGTGCCCCAGTAGGTTGTAAAGTTATGTGCATCAACATGGTAGACGTTTAAAAATAGCAATGTGGCTAAATATACTCTTAATTTTGTATCAATATACAAAGATCAATGCCTATGTGGCCCAATACAATCTTAATATTACGTCCATATACAAGGGTCAATACCATTGTGGCCAACTATAATCTTAATTTTGTATCAATATACAAAGATCAATACCGACGTAGTCCAATACAATCTTATTTTTGCACAATAAACAATGGTCAATACCACTTTAGCCAAATATACTACTAATTTTGTATCAATATACAAAGGTATAAGGGCATATTCAATAATCTGACTCTTCTTCTTGGTCCTTCCTGTGCTATGTCTATGTCTCAATTTTTCTCAAGTCCATGCATTCCTACATAGGAGATAAAGAAGGATACAGAAAAGGGAAAGAAGGAATACCCTGGGTCTAACCTCCAAAACCCATTAAACAGGACCATTTAACAATTTGTAATCTCTTCCCCAAAATAACAGAGTTTTCAGTTGTCCTTCAAATAACCAAAAAGGGGGGAGGGGCGGAGAAACACCCTCCCCACCCTCTGGGTATGGGACGTCGCTCTCTTAAAATGACTTCCTGCTGATTTGGGTCGTAGTAAACCTGTTTGGGGCCCGAACCAAAATGGAAAAATGGTTAAAAATGTTAGTACAATCCTTTTATGTTCAGTCCTTCTGTTCTCAGCTGTTTAGATGTCCTAAGGAGTTTGTAGGCAGAAGCTGAACTTCCAGGCTTTACTGAGGTTCTGGCTGGGGCATTGTGTAGAGCTGAACAGTCTTAGCGATATTGAGTTGTTGTGGTTGTAGGCTTTTGATGGAGACAGCTATTGAGGGAATCTGTCAGGCTGAATCAACTGGGTCACTCGTCTTCTTTTGGTGTCTGATTCTGTTTTCTGCTGAGGTTTCTGTTGTCCAGTTGTCCCTGGGTTCCTTGAATGGATGCTTTGATTCTCCTGGAAAGATAAGAACAGAGTATATTTAGCCACATTTGAATAGATCTTTGTATATTGATACAAAATTAAAGGTAACGCTTCCTAATGGTATCGTACCTAGAGATACTTAAAAATGAAATGTGAAGCTCTGGCCTCTTGATACCAACCGTCTTAAACTGTTTAGGATAGTTAAGAAAAACAAACTTCTAGTCATGCATGCATGTCACCTTGTTAGCTACCATGACAGTCTATCACAGATATTCTCTAAGCTACTCAGTAATCAAGTTGTTAAGAGACAAGCAACATTTGCTTATCTAAATACAAGAGATAGATAGGGCATCTTCAAAAACCCCAAGAGATCTGCAGAATATGGCATTCAAAGATGTGGTCTTAAATTAAGATTTTTTTTTGATATCGTGACATATCAGCTCCTGACAGCACCCCCTATTCTACTCCAAGTAGAAGATAAGCATCGAAGAATCTCCAGTGTGAGATGGTTGAATTAGTGGCAAGCCTATCTCTTGGCATGTAAAAACTCCTTGCTTCAACTGCAGACAGACTGCTGCCCAAAAAGGACAAAACTTGGTAGCAGGGAAGTCGACAGCCTAGCTCTGCCAAGACAGGGTAGGTAAGTCCTTCATAATCCCTGCTCTACAATAAATGTCTGTCAGAGAAACAGGACCAAAAGGCTGAAGACTGATGCTGGAATGTATGGAGAGAAAATGGGAACTGTCCAGGTAGTCACTGGTTTGTCATTTCTTAGTATTGGAAGCTGCAGGCCCTGCACTTCCTATATAATCAGATATATTTATCCTTCTCAGCTCTCTGAGGTGGTTGAAGAATAGACAGCTTGAGTCTCATAGCTAAATTTTGAGTTGTTTAGGAATCAAGAGGGCGTTCTAGATCTAAGAAGATGGTTATAATAGTGATGCAAGTTAGTATGAAAGCTAAGTCAGTTATAGAACTTTAAACTCATGGAGATGGTTAGAAGGTAGAAGGTTATAGTCAGGGGCCAAATATGTATGAACTGGACATTGGGAAGGTATACTGGGCCATTTAACTCTCATAAATGTGGCATATTTAATTCTGCTGTTTTGTATAGAATTTACTGTTATAAGAGAAAGAACCATTTGTTGGATTGAAAAGGGAAGCTGTTGGGGGGGAAAAGGGTGGAAGGGTGGGACAGGAAGGGGGAATAGGGAAGGGTTTGTGACTGAGATGTAACTTGAAGAAAAAAAAATAAAGTACTTATAAAAAAAATAAAAATAGCAATGACATTAGAAATAGCCAAGTAGGGCAACACGTTCTTAAGAGACAAACTCAAAGGTAAAATAAAATTAAAAATTTAAGGATGATGAAAGTTTAAAAAAAAGAAGCAAAGTAAAAAACAAACAAACTGAAAATATAATGACATAACCCAGCAAAAGATATTTAAGCTTATCCAGGTCTGATGGATTGAGCCTTGAGTTATACAAACTCCATTTGTTCTAAATTAACTACTTAGAGTACACTATGGACAGTGACTTTCTAAGCTGGAGTTGTTGTTGGTTTTTTGGTTTGTTTGTGGGGTTTTTGTTTGTTTGTTTGTTTGTTTGTTTGTTTTTTATTGATTTGTTCGTGTTATATAGTCTTAGGAACGCCAAGGGTAAATTTAAGCTAATAAACCAATGAATGAATACCTTATTGTGGTGGTTCTTACAGTTGCTTCCTGGGTTTCCATCAGTCCCTGAAGTTCCACCCACACCAGTTACGTTTTAAGGAGCTTGCCCACAAGGAACCTTGTACTGGCTAAGTTTGAAGGGCACCACTTTGAGCTAAGGAGTGGTCTATTGGTGCTCATCTTGGTGGCCTAACCCTACTACAGACGTTCGCAGGCTCTGTCCTTACCTGTGACTCTGTATTTGTCTGGCTACACTGTTTTCTTTGTACGAAGGACAGACAACTGTGGGAAGCCTCTGCAATGGGGGACAGCTATGGGCCCCTGGCTCTTCAATCCCTTAGTGCAGGGATTTCAGTTTCAGGGCCCACATCCTCAGGCGGTATATTTGTTTCCAAATCCACTGTTAAGCATTTATGCATTGTAAGTAATTCTGCTGGGTATCCCTGGGTATGTATAGGGAATCAGTTGCTTAAAAGGTAAGGGAAAAAAAACGGCTTTAAATAAGAATGAATCATTTTTCAGGGGCTACTGAGATAACTCAGTGAGAGTAAGGGGCTTGCCACACATGTCTGAGGACTTGAGTTCAGTCTGTCACGTCCTTGGGAAAAATTGGATGTGGTGGTGAGCTTGTAGCTGAAAAAGTTGGATTCCTGGCGCGCCAGCCTAGCATGGCCCAGCCCTAGGTCCCCGTGAGAGATAGCCACCTCAAAACACAAGGTGGATGACCCCCGAGGCGTGACACCAAAGTTGACCTCTGTCTCTGCATGACTGCACATGCATGCATATTCACACATGCACACCTGCCTGCACATATGCACAGAAAACAGATGACTTTGTATATGAACTTACTTTAGTTTCTGTTTATTTATTCCTTGTTGGAACTTTGTATTTTTTCATTATTATGTAAGGCACCTTTCTTTTTTTTCAGCTTTTAATCAGTTATGAACATGGTAAATGGACACCTGGCCCCTAGTTCTGCCAGATTTGTAGCATACAATTTGAAACTTGATAGCGAAAACTTTAAAGACTGAGAAACAGGTTTTAAGTGTTCAGAATGCTAAGGTCATAGTTCACAACATCTGTCAGATATAATTCATTTCAAATACATGCTGACAACTGTTTTAGTCTGATACACTTTCTGCAGTGCTTACTAAAGACTTGAAGACCACAAGTAATTAAATGAGTAACAGTAGGTAAAATGAAAGTAGCACAGTAACAAGAAAATGTTACATATTTTAATCTATTGTAAAAGTATCATGAAATGAATTTCAGGCAGCCTAGCCATTGTTTTGACATCAAGTGAATTAAACCATTTAGAACTCAGAAGCTAATTTTGGCTTCCATACATTTGCAGGTAAATTTAATCCACAAGTATGAGATTCATTTGCTTTAGATCTGAAAATGTCATTTTGGGAAAGGCGTTTGATGTTCAGGACATCTTGTGGGACCTTTAATAAGCCTCTTAAATCCAGAGAGTTATGTTTTGCCGGAAGGGAAAGGAACCTATACCTTGAGTTTTTCTTACCTCTTAAATGAAAACTTTGGGTATTGAAAAGATTGCAAATCTGGCCAGATGCAGCCAGCCTCGTTGGCATGTTGCTGAAATCAGAATACCTAATGTGAAGAAATAGAAATCAATGCATATCCCAGAAGTTTCATATAGATTCTCCTACAAAGGTCATTAAGAGCAGGGCACTGAAGCATTTTATCTAAACAATTTGATGTAAATCACCCTCCTCATCCAATAAAGACCCTAAGGGGAAGAAATAATCAACAGAACCTGTTCAGTAGTGATATTCTCACTATAGTGTACAATAGATGTATCCTGTACAATAGTGTACAATTGATGTACATCATACAATAATGTACAATAGATGTACACTGTACAATAGATGTACATTGTACAATAGTTTACAATAGATGTACATCATACAATAGTGTACAATAGATGTACACTGTACAATAATATACAATAGATGTACATTGTACAATAGTATACAATAGATGTACATTGTACAATATAAGTACACTGTACAATAGTATCCAATAGATGTACATCATATAATAATGTACAATAGATGTACACTGTACAATAGTATACAATAAATGTACACTGTTCAATAGATGCACACCATACAATATCATACAATAGATGTACACTGTACAATAGTGTACATTACATGTACACCATACAATAGCGTACATTAGATGTATACCATACAATAGCATACATTAGATGCACACCGTACAATAGCATACAATAGATGTACACTGTACAATAGCATACATTAGATGTACACTGTACAATAGTGTGCAATACAAAAAGAATTTTTTCCAGGTGTCTTTGTGTCATTAATAAAACTTTCAAATGTGCCTTAGGGACAGGAGCCAAACACCAACTGCCACACTATTCCAATCATTCCATTATATAAATCATTGTAGAAAACAAACATTTTCTATGAAGATAGCCATATATATAATTAAGTTAATTAAAATTTCATTCAGTAGTTGCATACTATCTATTTAACTTTTTATTTTCTGTCCTAATTTCCCAATGAGGAGATGACTCAATGACTTTAAATAGTACTACCACACATTTTCCAGAAGTGTTTTTACTTGGGAATCTGAAATTTCTAACTTCTTAAGCCATTTACTCCATAGTGAAGGAATAATGTGATTGTATTAATCCTATGAACAAAAGATAAGTATTAACCCATTTTTCTTAGTGACTCATAAGCATTTTATAATTTTATATTTTGCAACTAACTATCGATTTATTGGTATTTTATGTGAGATAGTATAGAATGGCACATTTAATTTATCCAAAATATATTGCCACTAAAAAAAAAAAAACCTCTTGGTGATAAGTTGTATGATTATTACTTTGAAAGACAAAAATCAAAAGTAAACAGTTACTACGGAACAGTACAAACCTGCTGTGTACGACTGTGTACACTTACCTGACGTGTAAGACATGGTATAAAAACAAAATCAAAATAACAGACATGTGTTTGGGCCTGGGATAAGATAGGCAGACATGCAGGCTGCACATGGAGACATGAGCTTGGATCTCCAGCGCACAGATAAAAAGTGGGCAGGGTACTGGTTGACTATAATCCCATCCCTGGGAGGCAGAGGATGGAGGATATGGCGCATCTTGTGGGGGAGGTGTGAATTAGCCACTCAGTCTAAAGGATTGCTGAGCTCTGGGTTCAGTGAGTGATCCTGTCTCTCAAAGTAAGGTGGGAAGCAGAGGAATAGGACACACACACACACACACACACACACACACACACACACACACACACA
>CAJQZJ010032944.1:177910-188367 GCA_907164525.1 Lophiomys imhausi | reverse complement strand
CACACACACACACACACACACACACACACACACACACACACACACACGAGCAGGACCGAGAGGGAGAGAGAATGAACTTAAACATTTGGACAAAGAGAAAGAAAAAAAAACATGCTGTGAAGCAAAGACTGAAGTTTCTCTGACAGTTTGAATACCCAGGATAGAAGAAGGGGGCAGACAGGAAGGCAGAGTAATTGGAAATTATCAAAGATCCTCAGAGAGACCCAAAGACTAGAGTTACTTAGCAATGACCAAGAAGACAGGAAATGGGGACAACAGAGAGAAGAGGAAATCCAGTCTTTGTCTTTACCAGCTTTATATTTGTGACATGACCCATAGGCAAATAAACATCATAGGGTCCATTAAAAAAACAAGCTCGAACACAGGGTGGGAACGGGACCGGAAAGGTTGGGCCAAAGGCAAATCAACAAAGAAACAGATCTTTCCATTTCCATAGACAAAAGAGCAAAACTTTCATTGTGCTTCGAATGGAGTAATCCGTGCTGTTTGTACCCTCACAGGCTTCACAGCGTTCCAAGTTAATGAGGCAACAGAGCTCTGTAATTTCTGTCCCCTTCTTGTTGTTATTGTTGTTGTTAAATAGACTCCTCCTCCTTTGAAATTGATTTTCCTCATCTCAGCCGCTGATAGTCTATCTTCAGGTGTGCTTCTCTAGTTCATGGTTGGAGTGAAAACGGCAGCGCACAGCAGAAGAACTAGAGGCAGGCATCACGCAGGGCATCAATAGAGACATGAGAGTGAAATCAGCCTGCTCTGGTGTGCTCTCTGGTAAAAAGCACCCACCGCTGCTTTATTGCTAAATACAATGGGGGTCGTTCTCAGAGGAGTCACATTTTCTCCCATTCCCAAATATGATTTGAGGAGTAAAGAAAAATTCAGTCTTTATTCTGCAAGCCTCAGGTGGAAGCCAGATTGAAACATATGATTTTTAATAATCATTTCTGCTGAATTTTTACACGTGAGAAGCATTTTCCCATAACTGTGTTTCGTGGCATGGAGCTGTAGGACAAGAGGCTAATGACATGCAGAAATAGGCTTTGTGGAGAATCAGGTGACAGGATAGTTTTCCCCTAGGGGAAGTCATACATGCTTCATATAGCTGAATTTCAATATTCATAAAATATTTTTCGAGTTCTGAACATAAAGTGCCATATTGAACCTTAAGACAAAAAGGGCCGGGGTTTAGTGACCTGTATAGATGATAGCATAAACCTTACCAGTGTTTCCTCTCTGCTGTGTTGCAATGGTAAAGGCATTCTTGCTTTTCAGAAGATAACATGCCCAAAATCTGACCCAGCCCTACCAGATGTGAAACCACATATTTTATGCTATAGCAAGTCCACAAATATAGACCTTTCCTTCTATGCCTAAGAACTTCTAGATATGTTTCACCATGTCTATTCTGAGGCTAAATTTGACCTGAAGTAATCCGTCGTCATAAAGGTAATTATCTTAAAGTAAACTAATATTAACCTTTACTCAGTCTTTCCTTACATATTAGAAAGGTATCAGATAATCCTGAATGCTCAGTATTTTTAAATGTAAGACACTGGTGAGATGCCTCTCTTTCAATACGTTCTAAACGTGGGCATTAAGTATGCACTATGTTGCCCGTGCTCTAATCTGAGTCTCTAATGCAGGTAAGTCATTAGATAGGCAAAGAGAAAAGGTCTCACTTATGGGAGTAAAGGTAAGCTCCCCTCCCCAATTAAAGTAATGTTTTCTCTTGCAAAAACAAAAGTGAATGTATGCATTTAATAAGTTAGAGACTCTCATGAGCAAATGGGTTTTCATTTCCACTAATATTGATCAGTAATGTTGCTGAGGATTGAACCAAGAGCTTCGTGTCTTTTTAGGCATATGCTGTTTCACTGAAGTGTGCCCCTGGATCCTACATTTGTGTTTGTAGTAATATATCAACGTTGCATTTTTTTTTCAATCTAAAGACAACAAATCTGTGGTCATTTAAACCTAGTATTTGAAGACGTTCCTTGCCAGAATCACCAGTCACAGCGCTTACTGGTCAGTCAGGATTGCAAATTAAAACAGAGATGTCTAATCTGAAGTGAGCATCTAGGAAACCCATCATCATGGTTTATAGACTTTCACATCTCTAGGGTCCAGTGTTAAGGGCTAAGGTCGAGTCACATAGATACAGGTTCGATTCCCATATGTCATTAAGAAATTATTCAGACCGGTTCATGTTAGTAATTATTTCATTGCTAGACAAAATGCCTGAGGTGATCCAAGGAGCAAATGGGTTGTTTGAGCTTGGGTCTTTAGTCTACCTCTACCGTGGCCTGCTCTGCTGCTTCTAGGTTTTCTAGGCAAAGCAGAAATACCGTGCTAGGGAAGATGGAGAGAAATAAAAGCTCTTACCTCATGGTAGCCAAAAGAAGGGAAGGAGAGAGATGAAGAAAGACACATGAGAGAGAGAGAAAGAGGAAGAGGGTGGGAGGGAGACATGCTAGAGGGAGGAGTGGAGGGTGGGGGATAAAGGGAGAGAGAGAGAGAGAGATGAGAATGAATGTAGGACAAAATACACCCTTTCTAGGGTGTCTTCTCAGTGACATCCTTCCTTCAAGGAGGCTTCACCTCCCAGTTTTCACCACCTGCCAATAATGCCATCCCACTCTGCCTTCATCATTGGATTGAAACACTGATGAATTTAGAAATCACTTGGCCACCATGCTGGGCAAATTCCACCAGCCATACTGTTACTTTCCTAGAGACTGCCAACCACTTAAATATGTCTTTTCTAGGCAGCGATATACCTAAAATCATGAGTTCATCCCCTCCTCTGTCCAACACTCACAGAGTACTTAGTAGGTTTGAAGTATTTTGCAGTCATTTTAAATCTCACAACTCCTATGATGTAGGTAAATACAGAGAGGGGCGGAGGAGCTTTTCCAAAGACATATATCTCAAAAATAGGAAAGAAGATTTTAAATGTTAGCAGTCTAGCCTCCCAGGTCTGTGCTATGAAATCCTTGGCCTGTTTGATATATTTACCCTTTTTAAAATACACAATCAAGTGTGTGAGCATTAAAATGGAAAATACTTAGCTATGAACTCCATAAATGCATCTTGTATAAGAGCTATACCATACTATGGCAGAGAAAGAAAGGACACTTTTAACCTCTTGAATATAAAAAATTATAGCCTGCTGACAGCGTTGGACACCTCAGAATAGGATGTAATAATAGTTCGCGCTAGGGCTTAGATTATCATGAACAGTATTATCATGTTAAATGAAAGCCATGAAATGGAACATGGTTTTTTTTATTATTTGAACACATTTTTACTATTAACAAGAAGCTAAAAGAATATGAAACGATGAGGGGATGTGATGGGAAGTGGATATGGGATGAGTGGGAGGGTATATGGCTGATATGATCGAAATATATTGTAAACATATCTGGAATTCTCAAAAACTGACTAAGAACACAAAAATAAAAGACTCTTAGAATCAGTCACCTTTCCCAAAGAATTTCTTTCTCTGTGTTCTTGTTATATTTCTTAAATTGCTGCTTAAACATTTTTAAGCTTCAGTTTTTAGTCAATTTGCTGCATTGTTTAGACCTGAGTTGCTAGCCAAGCCATCTCTGTGTGATCTACAGCCTGCTCTACTGACATCTTCCTTTATTTTGGTTTGGTTTTAAAATATATTCCGTGTTTCCCTCCCTCACCAGTCCCCACAAGATTTACCTTGCTGATTACATTTGACACACATGCCAAAAATAAAGTAGTTCACAACCTCAGAGACTTGACCAGCCGCCCTTGCCAGACTTAAGAGTCCTCAGAAGTAGGGGAGCAGGGTGGAATAAAAACCCTTCCATGGATACCAAGAAAGTCAGTGAGGAGGCAGAACATCAGCAGGACATTTCACATTCTTTTACGTGAACACACGTTCTCCTGTAGTATGTATACAAGCACAGCTCTGAGCTACAACTCATTTTGTAATATGAGTTATGAGGAACGACTCAAGTAGCCATTCGTCATTGTGCAAGTCAGTTCCCACATGTCACTGTGTAGGATCCAAGAATGTTCCAGCATACTTTTGTTCAGGAGACAGTGTGACTAGGGTAACTCCATAGTCTCTCAAAATGTCTACGTGAAACCATAAGGATAGTTTGTGCATGTGCGCCCTGCTATGTGGCATCGAAATAATTCTTAGGTCACTTTTGCGCTAGAGTTCTTAAGTTAAGACATTGCCTTACATGTTAACTTTTAGAAACACATGAGGGCCAGTGAGATGGATCATCAGGTAAGGATGCCTGCTGCCAAGCGAAGCAGCCTTCATTACAGCCTTGGAACCCACACAGTGAAAGGCAAGAACTGAGTCATATACATTGTCTTCCATACATATTCCATGGCGTATTTACACCTACACACTAGATAGATAGATAGATAGATAGATAGATAGATAGATAGATAGATAGAGCAAGCATGTGAAGCAGGACTTGGGATGTAGTTCAGCTGGCAGAATGCTTGCCTAGCATGGGTTTGATATTCTGTACTCTGTAAATCAGAGTTAGGGTGGCACACATCTGCTACCCAACACTCAAGAACTAGAGCAGAAATATCAGAAATTCAATATCATCTTCCATTACATAGTGAGTTCAAAGCCAGCCTGGGTTTGCATGAGACCTTATCTCCAAACAAAATATATGAGACACATGAGAGGGAGAGGAGAGAGAGAGAGAATGACTTTGCAAGAGAAGCAGAAGAGAATCCCTGTGTGTCTGTTTTAACATCTTCCTATTTTAACATGTCCATGCCTTAATGATGATATCTTCCGTTTCCACAGGCATTTCCTATTCAAAACAGGGACAGGGACGACGCCACTGTTCAGTACGGCAACCCCGGGATACACAATGGCATCTGGCTCTGTTTATTCACCGCCTACCCGGCCACTTCCTAGAAACACCCTATCAAGAAGTGCTTTCAAGTTCAGGAAGTCGTCAAAGAACTGCAGCTGGCGGTGTACCGCGCTCTGTGCTGTGGGGGTCTCAGTCCTCCTGTCAATACTCCTGTCGTATTTTATAGGTAAGAACAAGGTTTCAAACCATTTTGCCTGCAAACTGATGCATGGTACTATTGCTCTGTTAGCTTTCTTTATTTATGTTGGTCTAGAATGTGTTATGAGGCATTATTGTGTAAAGGTCATGCTATAACATAATTAGAAATCACGAATTTTTTAAGTCGTTTCAGTAGATGTGGTAATTAGGAAGACTGGCTTGGTAGCCAACTCTTTTCTATAAGTGCTGCAGCATGTTTTTGAACATACTTTATTGTTTGTTATTGATGCCATCACTCATGAAATACTGATAACTTTTGGCATTTCCTACACACAAAATCACTCATGGACTTGCAGGATTCGACACTATGCAGAAAGCTCCTTTGATCCCTGCTCCTTAATGAGGGACTTTCTGGTATCTATGGTGTTTTGTGTCTTTCAGGGAACTCAGCTGTCTACATGTACTCATCACGCAGGGCCATTATTTCAACCAAGGAACACTCTAGAATGAATGCCGGGCGTGATGGCACACGTCTTTAAACCTAGCACTCAGGGAGGTAGAGGCAGGCAGATTTCTGTGAGTTCAAGGCCAGCCTGGTCTACAAAGTGAGTCCAGGACAGCCAAGCATATGCAAGATACTCTGTCTTTAAATAAATAAATGAATGAATGAATGAATAAATGAATGAATGAATGAATAAATAATGAATGGTTACATAGTCATTCACAGATGTGAGATTTTCACCTCTTCTAATATGTTGCTCATGTTTTCACATCTTCATAGCCCAGAGGCTGAGAGCTCCTTTATTCCTTTGTTTGACTATTTCATAATGCATTTGAGCATCCATTCTGCTGCCAATGGCTTTCTTAAATGTCAGAAAGACTACACGGTATTTTTACCTGCTTCTGTGGATAAGGAAAAGCCCTCCACACTGGAATGCTAATGGTACCCACCAAGATAAATCACAGGCTGTGTGGATTCTGTACCCAGAACAACAGCCAGTGATGCATATCCAAGTTTACAAAGCAATTCGTGACGCCCCATGAAACTCTACCACTAAAGACAAGTATACCAGAGCTCTGTATATAACGCTATATGCTCTTGCAGCGGGCCTCTGTCTGCCAGCCCCTGCAGTACTCCTTGGATATAAATTATGTACTTTGGAATGTGGAGTAACCATTTCAAGTCCCTGTGGCTAATGGAAATGCAGAAGTGGAGAGCAGGAGAGAACTTGGGAGATAATTGAGTCAGAGATGGCAGCTGCGTGGCCTGTTATGGCCTGTTATTTCGAATCCTTAGACCGTGGATGACATCACTTATGATTCAGACAGAACTCAGTTTCTGTCTGAACGTGGAGACACCCTCATTATTCTCATCCAAGTATTCTGACCACCCCTCCAGTAGTCACTACCGGTCCCTCAGAGGAAAGCAAGACGACATCCATACATCCATTTTTTTTTAATCCAGCTTCACTTCCTTCTCCTAAGATAGACAGACCAGACACCACATCATCACAACGCAGCACCACGGTGAGGTCACACTATGCTGTGGATACTCTCGGGTGGATGGGTAGCTTCACAGTGTCTTCAGCATTCAGAGTTCATTTCTACTCCTCAATTAGAAAATACCCTGGCCATTAAGAGAATCCTCTCTAGTTAGCTGTATAAATTATTTGTAGCTGTCAGAAGTGTGCCGCAGAAGAATTTTAAATGAATTTGAAATGTGCAAGCTTCAAATGGAATGTGATCAATTACCCATATGTGTTTGCGGGGGATTTTCTTTTTTCTTTTTTTTTTTTTAAACATGGTGCATGCCAGATAGATGCTGTTGCAGGGCTGGGATTCAGCGTTGGGATGACGAGCTTGGAATCTGTTGTGATTGGCAAGTGTCTGTCCTTGCAGTGGTTCAAAGTTCGGCTTTCCGTGGTTTCATTTTATTTTCGTAGTGTGACTGCAGGAAATGCTGCCATTCAGTGTGATATCACATGACTGTTGCTTGCATTCCTTTTAAAGGATCCTTTAGTAAATATAATTATCAAACTTCTAAGCAAAAACACTCAAAAATGTCCTCTTTCTTGCATATTCAGCCGTCAGCATACTACTTTGTATCTTCTGGTATCATTAATGCACCTGTTTCCCTTTAGTTTTCTTTTTCTTCATGTGGAAACAGGAAGAATACATAACTACAACACGCATGTCCTCCTTTAGTAAGTACTAAGTGCTGGTGTTTACAGGACATTAGTTTTGATTACGTTGATGTCCCGGGAAGTACACAGATAAAATCCCAGTGTTGTCTAGCAAAAATTACTTCAGTCATCAGAAAAATTGGCTAAGAATTTTCACCGGCTTTCCTGTCTTTAAAATGACTATCACACTAACACTATTGTTTTTAAGTCAGCTAAAGCATCTTGTTTCTTCATCAGTTAGTGTGATAAATCTTTTTTGATTAAAGATGTTGCTTTCACCCTTGAAACGAGAATAGGCCACTTCTCCCTCTGCTCTCAGGGAAGGTTGTCCTTGGCTAGTAAGTGTGCCTGTAAAGTTCCGGGGGCAGGGATATGATGCCCACCTGCAGGCCAGATCAGTCTCATAAAATGCATCACTAGGGAGAAGTGCCATCCTCAGAGCCACCTCACCCCATTCGTATAAACAATTCCATCCTTACAACTTTGTTCTTCTGGCTCTCAGGTTGATTATTAATATGAAGCAAAAGTGTTAAATGGGTGTTTAAAAAAAAACAAAACAAAAGCTGAAGGAATTATTCCAGAATATTTAAGATTGTTCTTTGTACCTTCCAGTATGATAATGAAAAGTTCGGAGAATGTGTCTGTACCCTGCCTCTTTCCTGAGGCGAAATCTAGGGAGGGCCAAGGTGAATAACTTTGGAAGACAGATGGAGGACGGGGAAGACACAGACTTTGTTGTTTGTTTTTACCTGGTTCTATCAAAATTTCAAAGAACACAGAAAGACCTATGAAGAAGGTGAAAATTAATTCCAATCACAGGACACCATTGTTAGCTTTTGGGCAGGTGAAGGTGATTATTTCTGGGCCCAACAGTCTGTCTGATCCCTGGAACACGTGGTGGAGGAAGAAACCTGGCTCCCCTCAAGTTGCCTCTTCCAGCTATTTTTCCATGCACGTGTCCAGCTTGAGATTCGGGTTCTACATTTATTTTTACCAGCCTTTCCTTGTTTATTCACTGGATTCTGTCTATGTAATTTTTTTTAATTAACCAGTCCCTAAAATGCAGTGACTATTCCATGCACGTGACAATGTATTTCTTTGTCCGCGTCTGCTCATTTGATCAAACTTCTTTATCAGTAGAAATTCTTTGAAGAGATGTTGCTACCCAGGAAGGCAGGTGCACTCTGAGCTTTTGTAAAGCATTTCAATGTCACTATCCATTGACATAGGCACCTATGTTCCTGTCATCTTTATATGTTTATCTTTATTTTTAGCCATTGACAATCTCTTAGATTAAACATTTTTTGTGTTACTGTATTACTAGTTATATCTTTTAATATTTATTGGTCATTGGAATTTCTTATTTTGGAAGTAGCCCTATTTTCCTTCATTTTCCCACTGGAAGTATTCTTTTTTTTAACGTGTATGTATTTTTATTTTGTGAACACATGGCACGCACATACTATAGCATGCGGGGGGAGGTTAGTTGTGTCCTTTGACTATGTATGTTTGAGGGATCAAACAGAGACTGGCAGTAGCACCTTCGCCTGCTGAGTCACCTCGTTGACCCTCTGTTCCTTGTGTGTGCTTGTGTGCGTATATGCGTGTGTGTGTGTGTGTGTGTGTGTGTGTGTGTGTGTGTGTGTGCACACATGTGGAGTTCAGATGTCGTCCTCTTTAGTCTCCACTTTATTTTTGAGACAGGGCCACTCCTTGAACCTGGAGCTAGCTCCCTGTATGAACTGACCGGCCAGAAAGCTCCAGGAATCTCCCTGTCTCTGACTCCCCCATGCTGGGATCACAGACATGTGCCATCACGCCCAGCTTTTCACATGGGTGTTGGTGACCTTCACTCAGGTCCTCATGCTTACACAGCAAGCACTCCGTTGACTGAGCCGTCTCTCCAAACCCCTCGTCTATCTAGCACGTTTTCTTGAAGGGGAGCTTGAGAGACGGCCGTGGGCTGGCAGGGTTGCCTGATGTTGATGGTAGAGCAGTGAAGAAATGCATATGATGAGCCAACACATATCAACAGCGGTGCCTAGGAAATACACATCAGATGTTGCTCGAGCTTATATATAGATTTCCTCATTTAATTTTCACAACCCAATGGATTATCTCCATTTAACCCAAGTAAGTCTATATTACTTTAGAGGGGATTCTGCCTAAAAGTCACACAGCTGTGACCTAAAGGGGGTGAGTTCAGAATTATCAAGTACCTTGTTTTATTTTAACTGTAATCCATGAGTTTTCTAAGGAGCCAGAAACAGAAAGAAATTTAAGAAGGTTAGACATTGGAGTAAAAAAATCGTCTGATTTATGTTTATAAGGGTTGCTTTGGGGGCTTCCAGAAGAGGTAACTTGATGAATGAGGTCCACACTTGGGCTTTTCACAGTTGAATGTGCCCAGGCACCCCTTGGGGGATCTCATGAACTGTGTATTCTGAGTTGGCAGATCTGAAGTGAGAGGCTGCTGCTGGGGTCCATAGCACATATTTGGGCATCAAGGGCCTCCATGGTGCTGTCAAATGCTCCGCTAGATGATAGAAATGCCCCGTTGGTACACTGTCCAATTCACTAGCCACCAGTCACATCTGGCTGTTGAGCACTTGAAGTGTGGCTCATTAATTTAATGAACTGAAGTTTTCCATTTCCTCTTAATTAATTTAAACTTGAACAGCCACAGGTGGCTAGTGGCTACCATTTGGAGACTGTAAGACCAGACCACTGGTAGAAAACAGGGCTTCAGTGGGAGATGATGAAGCCAGTCAGAGTAGAGGAATGAACAGGAAGGAGAGCCCTCAGCTGGTGCCTCATAGAGCACACCTGTTGTCATTTTTGCATATCCCAATTTAAGGAATAGCAAATTTCTTCTCACATAGTCACATGATGATTTTTTTTTTCTACTACTGAGCTCCCAATCAAAATCCTCTGATCTTTAAGGTGGATTTCCCATTCACAGTGGAAATACCTGATTCCTAAGCACAAATGTTATGTCTAAGGATAATATAGATTGTGGAACTATCAAAAAAAAAAAAAAAAAAAAAGCCTGACCTACTTTGAGATCCCCTAATATAGTCATTCTCCTTTTTTTGATCCAGAATAGTAATTCTAAAGATGAGCGATAACCATAATATGAAATATATTATGCTAGCATAGTTTCTTAGCTTCTTGCCCTTTCGAGTAGGTTTTTCCCTAACCAATAATTCGTTTGACAGCAGATTTTGTTCCC
>CAJQZJ010032944.1:129186-175670 GCA_907164525.1 Lophiomys imhausi | reverse complement strand
TGTGTGTGTGTGTGTGTGTGTGTGTCTGTGTGTCTGTGTGTGTGTGTGTGTCTTTGTGTCTTGTTTGTTTTTTCCTTGGTAAGAGCCGTGCTTTGCATTTCTGCACTCTTTCCACGCTCATTGAAGTTCGGCAGTATAATATTCTGTTCTGTTCTGGCTTTCAGTAGGAAATCTTATTGTGAATTTTCACAAAACATTGTTTTTCATGTCTAACCCAAAGACTTAGAAAAGAGTGGGAGGTCATTTAAAACCCAGTACAGTCTACTGCCAGCCTTGTAATGTCACACCAGTGACTCCTGAATTGAACCCACATGGGAAGAGCCTATTTTATTATATTTGTATATATTTGTAGCTGATTTGTGACCCTGTAAAATCTTGTTGCTTTTTATTAGCATATTCGGTTTTCAGTTTGCCCTCTTTTTTATTATTTCCACAGAAAGAAAGCACTTCCCCAATCAGGAACTCCTACAGCCGCTCACTACCTCTTTTTCCCCTGGAAACAGTTTATTTCACCCTTAGCTTGATATGATGAGGCCAGCTAAAATAAATAATATCAAAAATAGTATATGTAGGCAGACTGTTTCTTCATTTGAACATAGGGATCTCTTGACTGGGAAAGTATTCTAGATCATTAACAATTAGAAATAACTTCAAATTCAGTTCATCTTAAGCTTGTGCTGGTGGTACGCAACTAGTCTGTGATGTCCAGTGACGTTTTCTGTCTTAGGCTGTCATTTTTTGAGGACAGTAGCTGCATTTCCAAAACATGATGGTGAAAAAACACAATAAAGAGCTTGCCCATCCCCATGCTACGACGTGTAAACCTTCAGTTGGTGTTGCCACATCATTGGCTTTTTACATTAGTGATTCTGAGAGCAGAGCTCAGAGAGAAATACCTACAGGGTAGGGAGCGGGATGCTGGGGTAAAAGAATGACTGCATAGACTGCAAGGCCTTCTCAATAACTTTACTCTAAAATCTTCACATTCGCCATGAATGTCCATCCCTCGCCTGGCACGGCTTAAGTCCTGGCCCAATTTTAGCCATGTGGTACCAGAATAACTATCTTACAACCAACACACCAAAAGGAACAGGAACATAAACCTTGTTACCCATTACTGGAACACTTTACCCTAATAGAGTTGTCATTTAGGCCCCCAGTGCAAGAGGAAGCTCTTAACACTCATAAGCCTGTTGAACTGAGGGGGGCTGACATGTAGGGGCAACCCACTCTGGAGGAGTAGAATAGGTGGGAGAGGGTGGGAAGGTGGGACTGGGAGAGATGGAGAGAGGGGACTGTGATGGAGATGTAACTTGAAGTAATAAACAAACAAACAAACAAAAAATGACCCTTCACATTCCACTGACTCCATGTTCCGTGCTTCCATCTTCCATCTTAAAGTTGAACAGATGAAATAACATTGAACAGCTCAAACGTTTTTGTGCCACATGCTTATTGTTCCCATTTCATCTGTAGAGGTCTACACACTGCTCACCTTGTCCGTCATTCTTGACAATAAAGACTAAAGTTTCTGCTTCAGTGCCTTCAGTTACGTAACCAGCATCCGTCTGAATAGGAAGCATGCATTCATCTATACATCTAGTGACCATTCTTTCATTCGTTCATTCAGCAACTGTGTTGATTGAGTTACCGCTGTAGAAGGCACGCTGTCACAGCTAACGGTGATAAGATAGTATAGTCAGTGCCCTCTTACAGACTGTAATATTTTGGAAGAAAGAGACACCTAACAATTAATTACAGTTACCATCACCTTTTATATTTAAAACGTGAAGAAGGCTGGGGTGTGTGTGGACGGTGTGTCTCAGTGATAGAACTCTGGCATGTGCTGTGCCCTCGGCTCAATCCTCACCGGGAGATGGGGGAAGGGAAGCAGAGAGGGAGGAGGGAGAAAGGAGAAGAGGTAAGGAGAGAAGAGAGGGAGGAGAGGAGTGGAGAAGGAAGAGGACAAGAGAGGAGAGGCAAGGAAGGATTATAAGAGACTAGCAGAGCTTGTGAAAGTCAAAAGCCTACTGAATCTGAGCATTAGAGGAAGATATTTCTGCTAAGACCTGCATGTTGACCTCGGGACAAACTTTACATTCTACCACATGTCCTAACCGTAACTCAAAAAGGCATTTGTCAAAGACAGAACTCTACATGCAGTTTAGAGGAAAGTTGTGAGGTGCATTTTCATTCTCTGTTGATTTAGCTACAACTTTTGTTACAGTTAGCATCTAGAAATGGAAAGAAATGTGACTTTAGAAATTTTGAGTAACTGAACTAAAATTGCCACAACAATTTATAGTCTTTCTTGCTTCTTTCTATAACATACATACTTTAAGATTTTTATTTATAAAGTATGTTTAGAGTTTTAAGAACTGTTATAGAAAAGCAATTTTGAGTCCTTTTAAACTCAACATCGGTTGAGCACTCTGTTGTGAAGAAATTCTTTGTGTGTGTGTGTGTGTGTGTTGTATGATGTGCTGTGTGGGTGTTGCGTGTGATCTGCCTGCCTCTGCTTCCGGAGTGTTGAGATTAGAGGTGTGCACTGCCACTCCCTGCTTGCTCTGTTGTTTTAAGGCAGAATCTCCATATGGGACTCACTCTGACCCCAAGGTTTTCTTCCCCTAACTCTCAAATGCTGGGATTTACAGCACTCCCTACACACTCAGCTCCCACTGTATGTTTTAAGCACACATCATCCAATGAATCAAGGAACAATTTTATTTTCCAGTTAGACTTCCTTCTACACAATGCTAAGAAACTATTTAATGATTTAAAAATGTACCACACTTCTGGTCCTTTCTTGCCCAGTTTCACCTCACGCTGGTGATTTATCCATGTTTCCAAAGAAGAAACGAGTGTTCCTTTCCTGTGGCTTTCTTTTCCTGCACCCAGCATGACTTAGGCTGGCCAGCAGTGTAGGGGAGGTCTTCACCTAAATGTTTCAGCCTGGGGCTCATCTTATCTTCTCTGTCTTCTTGCTGCATACTTTCTCCCGCTGACCACTTTCAGGAAGCCTTTCTGATTCCGAGGAGAGAAGGCCTTTTACATCCCATCCTCCTTTTACTACCATGGAGAACGCATGTCTGTAGCACCCACCCAACATGATTCCTACATGCAGCTCTTGAAAAATGAAGCTCTTGGTCCTGAGAGGGATCTTTTGATTTTTGTTTGCTTTTCATAATCTCCTTTTAGTTAGTACCAATGATGAAGTCAGTTTAATTCCATTAAATATAACTATTATTGATATCTCCCTTAGATATTAATTCCATTCGACATAACTAATGTTGAATATCCCTTTTAGATATGGAAGTCAAAAATATGAGTAAGATACAGTCCTTACTACAATGAATTCAGTCTTACATGTCAATAATAAAATAGGTCAATTGTGCATTTCATATTGTAGATTTTTCTCCAGTTCCATTTATTGAGTTTGTGACTCTCAGAACTTGAGATTTGTAGTCATATTTCTGCATTGTCATTTGCTAGCTGAGTTATTCTGAGCCAGATACTTCTATAAACCTGAGGTGTCTCAGTAATATGGACAAACTTAGTAAATGGGAGGAAGATCTACATGATCTGAATCAAAACTAGATTCTGGTGAGCAGTAAGTTTGGTGATAGTAATGTAAAACCGCTTTGGGGAAATACTTAACAAAATAATCAGTGTGTTGTACGGAACTGCAAGTGTTTGCTTAATTACAGTTGTTGCCCTCACGCTCCCTCCTAACCCAGGCTAGCCCAGAACTCCCTGGCGATGCTCCTGCTGGGATTAGGGTGTGAGCCACCATACCCAACCTCAGCATTACTTCTCATGACAGCCTGGTGAACCAAATATTAATGTCTGCAGTTTTTCAAAAATGAAAGCTTTAGATGCAGAAAACCAGTTACTTGTCCATTTTTAGGGCCAGTTTCTGGATCATCTCATTTTTTAATCTATATTGTAGGCTTCTGGATAAAGGGGCCATTTCTGGATCATCTCATTTTTGAGTCTATATTATAGGCTTCTCTTCTGCTCAGATCTGAGATTGTGAAGGTTGTATAGGGACAGGGTAATTAACATTGAGGGACAAAAAGAGATTTCTTCCATTTCTTCCATTCTTGTTCTGTGGTATCTTATGAGGAAGGTCTTGGAGGACATTAGAGCTTCTCTGTGGTTGACACTTCTTTCATGGAAATTAATTTTTTAGGCATGCATTTCTACTTAGCTTTACTATTATTGTCTGTAGTTCATTGCATTCATCCTTAATATTGCTTTCTGTTTATATTAAGAGTTGTGTTTAGCAAGGAGGGGTGGGGCGGTCCCTGTCATGGGCTTTGTTACCTGTTAGTGGGCCACTTTACCCTAGCTGAGCTGCCTTGTCAGGCCCCAGAGCAAGAAGAAGCTCCTGTCTCTCATGTGACTAATGAACTGAGGAGGACTTGATATGTGGGGCCCACCACAGCAGAGAAGAAAGATAGATGGGAAATGGGGTAGAGGGTGGGAAGGTGGTGCTGGGAGGGGAGGAGGGAGGGGGCTGTGAGTGAGCTGTAACTTGAATTAATAAATAAATGTTAAAAAAAAGATGTGTTTAGCATCATGCTATCAATTTTTCTCTTAAAGTAAGTGCAATAAAACTTTTGTCAGTCATTTCAAAGAAAAAAATTAGATATATAAATATGAAATAGCCACTGTTAAAATAATGCTGTAAAAGTTTCCAATCATATAGAGAAGGTAGGTGCTTTTGTTTTAATGTCTGGGAATCACTGCTCAAAGAAACAGATAAGCTGGTTTTAGTCTTGTCATAATAGATCAGAGATTCTCAGCCTGTGGGTCGCAACCCTTCTGGGGTAGATCCACAGGGGTCACCTAAGCCCATCTGCATATGGGACATTTAAATTGCAATTCATAACAGTAGCAAAATTACAGCTATGATATAGCGAAAAATAATAATTTTATGGTTGGGGGTCACCACAACATGAGGAATTGGACTAAAGGGTCGCAGCATTAGGAAAGTGGAGAACCACTGTTGTCGATTTTTAATCTTGTCACTAAGTACATTTCTAGTTGTAACAAGCTAAATCCACAGTGGGGACTGAGCCTGAGTGAGTCGCATTGCATTTGTAAACAGAACCCAACCATATTATTTCAGCCATCTCAAATAATCACAACTTTCATCTTTATTTTCTATTTCTAGAGTAGAGATATTTTTAGATGCTTTTAGCTTCTTCAGAGAAGTTCTTTCTGGTCTCAGAAAGGAATCACACATAGAGAAGGGATGCATGCTTAAAGTGGGAAAGTGGGCCATTTATTTTTAGACAAGGGGACTGAGACCAGCAAATGCAGGAGCAAGCTGCCACTGGAAACAGATCTCCTGCGGCCAGACACTGCAGCTACCTCTGGGTTTTGTTTTGAACCCCATCCACAGATGCTCTACAAGTAATCATTAACAATAACTAAACGTATGTTAATAATTATGCAAGAGGGCTTTCCCGGGTGAACGATCCCAGATGAGCCTTGGTCACTGGCTTCCCAGGGCCTTTTCTCACTCTTTAGTAAGGCATGACATGACAGTCAAGGCAGTGGGAATTAATGGTATCTGTCACAGTTACCTCTGCCTGCTAGGTGCTGCAGGGGTTTAGAAGCAGGGTAGTAGATGGCACAGCACATATGCTGGAAGGTGCACATCACATGCCCACTTACAAAATATCCTCCAGGAAGATACTACCTCGTATTGGAATTGCACTGTTACGAAGGGGTTGCTTTGTAGATTTTGTCATAATTTAATGTATGAACATCCCTCCGAGATTCTGATCTCTTAATAATGGTAAAAGTATCTTAACATTTCAAAGATTTCTCCTTTTGGGGGGAGGGTGTCCTATGTTCTATGACTTTCGCTTTTGTGTATTTGTGTACGTGTGTTGGGGATCAGTCGGGCAAACACTCCACTGCTGAGCCACACCTCAGCCTCTCCACCACCTTTCAGAAAATTCAGATGAAGCCAAGGGAAAAGCAATTGCTTATTAGTTAAGTCATTAGCATACACAAACATTTGTTGTGGAGTTCTGAAAGCTGCTGTGGAACAGAGCAATCCAGATGAGGAAGCAGTCACTACCGCAAGACTCTGACTAAGGAGCAGGAGCCATGGGGCTTCCAGGCAAGCTGCTAGTAACTGTTACTAATGAGTCCTCTGCTGGTAGAGGCAAATGCAGTGCTTCGGCAGACAGGGTATAGTATACAAATCACATAAATGATTTCATTCTGCCTTTTGAATGTTCTTGGAATGGCCATATTCTCTAACACTGGCAGTTGTCCCTCCAAGATCCCTGGCCTGATAATGGCTTGTCCCCATTGGGAGGGTGATTGCGTTGATAAGGCGTTCTTTCTGTTAAGTGGAAGAATGAATGGTTCTTTCCATCAGTTAGCCCCCAAACTAGAGAAAATAGAAACAGGAAAGTAAGTCTACCTTAGAAAGCCTAGCTTCATTCTCTCTGTGAGCCAAACAGCAGCTTGATTTTCCTCAGCCTCTACATGGGCAGTGGGAAGGACCATTTCCTAAGTGGTATCTGTAGGAGTCTATACTACATCTATGGAGTAAGAAAAGAAAAGAAAAAAATGAGTTTCAGAAGTAGAATTTTTAAAACTCAGCATACATAAACTAATAAAAGTCCAATGTGGCAGAAACAAACATACGAGTTAAATCTGTTTATTCTCGTCAAAACACGTTGATAGCCATTTACATGTGACCTCATGACAAAAAAAGAAGGGAAAAGAAAAATACAGTAGAAATATAAAATATTGGCAACTGTTCCTGTACCTTTTAGCTCTTCTTTCTCCTCCCTACATCTGCTCATTTATAAAGCCTGTGATTTTTATAATGTTATCTTAAATTCTCAAGAGAACTTGCCACATCAAACATTGGTTCTTTTGAATACAAAAACATCATGTAGTTGATAAAGAGAATAATTTCCTTTCCCCATGATGACAACAGGAGAACATATGGATACAAAAGCTTGTGTGAGAAATACTGATTTTAAAAGAACTGTATTTGGGGGCTGGGGAGGGGGCTCAGAGGTTAAGAGCACTGGCTGTTCTTCCCAGGGTCCTGAGTTCAATTCCCAGCGGCCACATGGTGGCTCACAGCCATCTACATTGAGATCTGCCTGGGCATATATGTAGAGCAGATACTGTATACATAATAAATAAATAAATGCTTTAAAAAAAAAGAACTATATTTGGGTCAGCAAGGTATAGGCTGTTGAAATAATATTAGCCTTAAAAATTAATAACAAATAGTAATAGATTCAAATGCCAAAATATTGCCTAACACATTCTGTCAACATGCATATAAACGCAGCAGGGAATCCAAAACAAAAGGTAATTTATGGCAAAATGTTGTCCTCCTAATGACGGCGTAGACTGTGGGGGTCCACATTATAAACTACAGTCTTTACATGAGAGAGTTCATTTTACATAGAAAACTTGGTTGCTTTCTGGAAGTATGTATCAACTCTAATCATTGCCCTGTATTTAAGGGTATTTTTTCTTGGTTTTTTTTTCCAATAAAATCTAGTCATTCTACATGTGCATCTTGCAAATTTAGATATTCATGAAATAAAAAGAAAGAATAAAAACGCCAAGATACCCAAGGAATCATCATGTCTTATCATACTTTGACCTATGCAGGGTAGTTTTTAAAATAAAAATAAAGTACTATTTATTTTTATAAAGTACTATTTATAAAGTACAAAAATAAAAAAATTGTACTATATTGATATTTTATTGATTCCCAGATGTGAATTTTTTTCATTACTCAATGATTTAGCCCAAAATTTATATTCCTAAATATATTGACATATCAATAGAAGATAAATCTGAAAGAGTTCTTAGAGACCATCTTGTTCAGACTTTTTGGATTTTCACCGAAATAAGATGTAAGCCTCAGGGAAGTCCAGGAACCTGCTGGGCCTCCTCAGATAGATAGAGCCAGAGTTGAGGGTAGGCCTCAGATGCCTTTTAGTATAAACAAACAGCCCCAGGAGCTATCTCAGACAATCTATATTGTAACAGTCCTTTTTTAGTGTAAAAGGCTCAGCTATTTTATTGTTTTATTTTTCTTATAGCTTCTATTAAGGGTTTCATAATGAGTCTTCCTCCCACAGTATTTGGGGGAAGACATACCATGACGGATGAATGACAAGAAAAGGAAAACTAGACCTTTGCTCACTTGGGTGAACATTCGAGATTTGGGAGACTAAAGAAGACTGAATCGCAGATATTGAGGATGATATTTTTAAAGTCAGATTGTCTCGCCAGACCTCAGTTTCAGTGTTATCTCATGCTTCTTGTCTTTTTGAGATGGCTCCCTTGCTCCTGTAATATTAAACAGCATTTAGGCCATAATGGCAGGCCTGCTAAGAGCTGTGCTCTGTGTTGCCAAGACCTCAGAGTGTCTCTTCAGGCTTCAGGTTGTTAATGGCGAGGGGTGCCTGCCTCTGTTCCCTTCACAACATCCCCTGTAATTTGCTCCAAGGTTCTGGCAGACTGCTGGACTCTGTCACCAGCTGTCACCACCCCTTCTTCCCATCCACACTTGGCAGGATCCGAGGGCTCAGACAGCCAGTAGAAATAATAGTAGCTGTGGTAACAACTTCAGTGGCATGGTCCCCAGAGACGAGATCAGATTTGGCACCTTTTCTCTCAACAGGAATCTAAAAATGGCACTGAATTTGCTACTTGGTGGTATATAATTTTATTTAATTACACATTTTTGGTTTCAAGTGTTCCACATGCTGCCTCTTAAGTGTCAAACGAACATATATTGGTTAAAAAAAAAAAACCAACAACAACACTGGCATTTCCCCCTGTATAAGGAGGAGATAACTATAAAGCCATGGGTTTATTCATTTCCATCCACCTTGAAAAACTGAGAGAATGCATGCTGTGATTTCTCTCACTGGAATAATCTTCAAATCCAAAGAAAATCCCTTCATAAAATTTTACTGATGCATCTTTAGTAACACACTGTATCAAAATTATTTTAATTCATGAGGAGTTTTCCCCCCTTTCGCTTGCACTAGAAAAACCTACAAAGGGGAAAAAAATTAAGAGGCTATAGAGAGAATGTTTTTCAACTACGTAAGAAATATTTTCACTTTCAACATCATAAAATTGGTTATAGTCCAAGGATACCTTAGCCAGCCTAAAAAAGAGACATTCTAGGGCTGGTGAGAAGATGCTCAGCAGGTGAAGGCCCATGGCGGTGCAGCAGGGAGACCTGTGTTCAATTCCTGGAACTCAGTGAAAATAAATGGAAGGAGAGAACCAACTTCACAGACTTGTCCTCCAGCCCTCACGCATGTGCCGTGATGGATGTGTATATGCATATACACACAATAATAATAAACAATAATTTTTCTAAAGATAGTGTTCTGAGTAGGTTTTTTGGCTATATACAATAGATTTTGATAGTCATCAGTCGCATAAATGCCATATAAGCCATGCTGAGAGCTGATATTATTATAACTTATCAGTCACTTGAACAGATATTAAAAAAGCTCTTTAATTTCTTAAGGGGAAAAATGCCAGATGTTACAAGTTGCTTAAAAGATGTGTTGCAAGGGGATCATCTAAGACATTGGTTCTCAACCTTCCTAACACTGTGACCCTTTAATATGGTTCCTCATGTTGTGGTGACCCCACCCCCCACCCACGCACACAAAATTAATTTTCATTGCTACTTCATATCTGTAATTTCATTATTGTTAACGTGTTGTAATGTAAATAAATATCTGTGTTTTCAGATGGTCTTAGGTGACCCCTGTGAAAGGGTTGTTTGACCCCACCCTCCCAAAGGGTCAAGACCCAAAGGTTTGAGAACCACTGTAGGAGGCCTACAAACTCTATTGTCTCCTACCCTGAGAAAGAGGGTAAAGTAGCTGCTTCTTCTGACGTTACCAGGTCAGCAAGGGGTGTCCTCAGTCACCCTCCACCTTATTTTTCAGGCATTCTTCAGAGGCCTATGGGATAGTTTCCTGAGAACTTGGGATGACAGGATTTCATGCTATCTATGGCGCTCACTGATCTTGCTAGGCTGGCTGGTAGGCCAGCAAATGCCAGGGACCCTTTGTCTCCACCTCCGCAGCACAAGGATTGCAAATGCAGGCTAATATACCCAGGTTGTTTTACGTGTGCTGAGGATCCAGACTCAGGTCCTCATGTTTGTGTGGCAAGTATTTTAACAACTGAGCCATCTCCCAGCCCAGGGTTGGCATTTTGATGACAAGTAATAATAACTAACATTTATTAAGTATTGCCACAAATGGCAATTGGTCTTTATTTGATTTTACAATAAATGTATAAAATAAACATTCATAATTTCTGATTCATAGGCAAGAAAACTGAGAATTTCAGAAATTATATAATAACTTGGAACCCAGTTAATAAACAACAGAGCTATGATTCAACCTCAGCTTCTGTTGATTGATTACCACACCTAAAGTGATATGGTGAAGGAGAAAGGGAGCCCAGAACCAAAATAATTATAAGGTTTTCTAGATATGCCGGGGTAAAATATAAAGATAGAATGAAGTCATTTATTGAGACTTTTTATTGCAAATACGAATCCAAAAGTCATCTGTCCACATGGAATTGCAAGTTGAAGGTACAAACACAATTAAGATGAAAGAGAAATCAAGTCCAAGCCTGATGAGTGTTCATACTTTTTAGGTACATGAGAAGAGTCGTATATGTATGTCAGAGGGAGCAAATGGCCTCCAAGCAGCACTTTCAAACAACATACATTTATCTCAAGTCTCCGCCTATTGTGAAGTCTGGTTTCAGTGTATCAGTGTGCCTCCACCTCAAGCTCTTTCAGGTTGTAGTCAGACTGTAGGCTGGGGTTGACAACTCATTTGAAAGCTTAACTGGTACCGGAGGGATATGCTTCCAGCTTGCTCACGGGACTTTTGACGGTCCTATCTCTCACCACATGGGCTTCTCCGTGGGACTCCCTGATATAGGATGTGACAGCTGCTTCTCCCCCATGACGTGCAGTGCAAGGGAGAGATTTGAATGACGAAAATAGAAGCTAAAGTCTCTTATAACCTAAGATGAGAAAAGACATTCCACGATGCCCGCCTTATGCTTCCCATATAATCAAGTTGCTAAATCAAGCCTGCATTCAGAGGGTGGGAAATATATAAGGGTATGTATGAATACCAAGAGACAGGCATTATTTCGAACCATCTCAGAGGTATTCCACTACAGTTGTCTCACATGCTGGCTTGCTTAAGTACGTGTGCAGTGTAATGATTGGGCTCATTTCAGGGCCCATGCTAACAGCACTATTTGGTATGCTTCTGTGAGTCCCTACATAGATATGCAGTAAATTACATAAGTGCTCTTGAAGTTCAGTCTGGGAAGTACTACACCTAGACTATAGCCACGTTTAATGTTTGAAAACAGTCACAAGGCTCCAAGGGACCAGAGAAGAGACACTCTATAGCAGCTTATCAGAACACTCACAAAGGAGTTGCTGAGAAACAACAGTGAAAGTGCTGGGTGGGGGGGGAACAGGCGAATTACCAGAGGAGGATAAGGCAGTGAAGATGGGTGGCTAATGTTGACAGATACCATGGACATGTATAGAGAATGAGTCTTAAAAGAGGCTACTGGATGAGGCAATTCAAGAGAGCTCATTACCACTGAAAGGTGTTACATTATGTGTACCCCATGGGACTAAGGAGATGGCTTACAAGACAAACATGAGGACCAGAGCTCAAATCCCCAGAATCCACACAAAAGCTGTACATGTGTGGCCGCCATTGTAACCCCCCAGCCTTGGGGGCAGAAAGTGGATCTGTAGGGCAGCCTGGCTAGCTCAAGTGACTATCTGGTCAGCAAACTCTGGGTTCAACTGAGAACCCTTGTCTTAAGGTAGGGAGGGATTAAGGAAGAACCTGATGCCAATTTTGAATCTCCATATGCACAGGGACATGTGCCCCACATACACACAAGAGCTCACACTCTAGGCATACGTAGAAAAGCAAAACTAAGTAAATAGTACATATTATACATTTAACAGCATCACAGTTTGGACATTTTATTTGTATTTGCATTATAGTGGAGTCAGTCTCCCAAGCTATTTCAAAATGCTTCATGGCCCATTAAATGCCTCCCATTTCTGCCTCCTCCATAAGTCCCTACTAGCCACCCTCTACTGTATTTTGCTATGAGTCTGAAATTTTCAGATGGTGCATGAATGGAACTGTATTTGCCTTTTTACAACTAGTCTACTCCACATTTCATCTATAATTATATACAACAGGTTTCTCTCCTGTGAAGGCTGAATGACATTCAGGATGCGTATGTACCCATACTTCATTTATTCATGTGTCCATCATTGTAAAGGACATGATATCATCCCTTGAATGTTATGACTAGTGTTGGTTTAGACAGGCTGTGCAATTAGCTCCAAGATCTCAACTTCAACTTTCACAAGTTTTGACGTGTAACAGGAGCTGGATCATACAGTCGTTCTGTTTTGTTTTGTTTTTTTGAGGGATCACTATACTGTTTTCTATAAGTTGTAATATTTTATAGTCTTACCAGAAGTTCACACAGGTGTTAGGTTTCCCCCTCCTCTTGCCAAGACAAATCATAGTTTCTAACTACAGAGGACCTTGGGAGGCTATGGGCTGACAGTCACTAACACAGTACATGAATATGATTGATCATACGATTTCCTTCCTGACACCTGGGATTTGCACTAAACAGAACCTACCCCGCTCTTCCGCTGTCCTGACCCATGATGGAGTCAAATCTACTCTGTTCTGCAGCCACTCTCTGTATACACCTTTATTCTAGTTACCTCTTAGAGTCTGACACAATGTAGCAGGGAGTCCAGAAGTTAACACTTGCTGGGATGGTTTAGACAGAGCAAGCACATGTCCATGGAGAATGCGCCAGATACTTTCCCATGGGTTCAAATCTGCTTTCCAGTTCCAGATTGAAGAACTGAGGCTCACCCGTCTTTATTTGCAGATGTATTTTATTAGGCTAATTTTCCCTCTATTTGCCAACATATCCCCTGTAGTTTCATTATACCACCACTTAGAAATTTCTGGGACAGCTTTGACTTTTTTGACTTTGTTGCCTGCCCCTCTCTTCTCTCTCATTAACCCCACATATGGATACATGTGTAATTTGAGGTAGTGTCGGAGCTAAACTAAATACCAAATGGTGGCAGTTTTAAAGTAGGAAATAGCCTAAGGCCAAACAACTCATTGCCTTCTGTTTTCAGTGAGATATTAACCAGCATGTGACATTATTGGGTGTAGTGGGTATTCAGCATCTTAAATGGAACCAGAACCCCACTTATGGAAAATTTTGTACATGTGTGTGCGTGCAAGTGTCCATGCATGCATGTGTATGTACAGACACATAATTGTGTGTGTGTGTGTGTGTGTGTGAGAGAGAGAGAGAGAGAGAGAGAGAGAGAGAGAGAGAGAGAGAGAGAAATAAAGCTGTTACCCATCTGGCAAATAATAAAATAGCTCTCCTAACACACCCTATCACTTTTTGACATTTTATAATCTTATAGATTATCTCTACCCTTCAGAGTCTAGTAAAACCAATAATATCAAATCTATCATTCAAGAAAATTCAATGTCCTTTTTAATATTAAAACCTGAGAATAATGATAAACTATTTCTCACAGAAAGTTGGCCCCTGTGGAATACAGGTAATGCTTTATCTCCCAATAAACCAACTGGAGATTTAAAAACATCACATGTTGAAATGCACTGAGTACATACTGCCTACCAAACCTCCCATCCTCACTTAGCAACAAAGAGTACTGGAGGGTCCATCCCTGAATTGTGATCTGTCAGGAAAGGCAATCTGTAGCCCAATTTGACCTACCAAACATTGTGAAAAAACATCCCACCCCACATTGCTAGTCCAAGGAAGACCAAAATCCCAAAACCAAGCTATGGTTTCTGCTGTAGGTGTGTAAGTTCTCTACCCCTGTAAAGTTGAATGAACACTCGGAACGCAAACCATTCGAAGCCAGAGATAGTCTGTATTGATTGTTGCTGTGGTAGAGTACACCTGTCAGCCCTTTACCATCTGCAGAACTGGCTCCCACTATTTTCTTCAGAATCTGCTGAAGTATGTAAAACCTTGGAGAGTGTGCAAAGCGACAAATGTTTAGAAAGCTCCTGACATTTTGCTGCTCACACACTATGTAATTTAATGCAAAATGACATATGAAGATGTACCCTGTTGTAAGATGATGACTTATAAATTCAAGAATTCTGAAGTCTATATCTTATTCCACAGAAATCAGAGTTTAAACAGAATCACTGCGGGACCATTATTTAAAAATGAAGTATGCGTTTATGTATTTATTACATCACTGTCTATACTTGTATTTCTTACAATTATTGTGCGTTTATATCAGATGTTATTAATAGGATATGGTACTGATAATAACATCCTGAAGTGACTGACATTTTGAAAACATCATACATAATAATAATAGACTTTCATTCAACTGCTTTTTATATATTATACTGAAGGAGTCATTAATGAATTAATAATATGCTGTCTGTAGTTCTCATTTAAGATTTATTTTATACTTATATTCTCACAAATTACTATTGTACCTGCCAAAGTGTTTTCTTAGGTTTGAATTTTTCAGAAGTTGGGAGTATTGCTCATTTTAATTCATTGAGTTACCAGATGAGTATTGAAATGTACAAGGTGTCCTTTGTCCTTAGTCCTAAACTTAAGCCAGACCCTTGCCAGGCAGCTCGTATCACCTGTAACTCCCGTTGCCTGGCGTCCCGTCTCCTCTTTTGGAGTCCAGGGACATGCCCATGCAAGTGCACACACATACACATAATTTTAGAATAAAAACCGTTAAAATACAAGAAAGACATCAGCACATGGAAAGTCTCCTCCCACATGCCAGCTTCCACCACCTTGATTGGTAAAGTGGATTTTACAGTGAGTTGGCAGCTTTGTACTTAAAGGGGATGTTTATTGAAAGGTGCCACGGACTGGTTAGGCAACACCAAGGGCTTTCATAGTCTGGAACCTAGAGTACATAAATGAAATACTTATATAGGAAAAATTGTCCTGTTGAGCTCCAGCTATACTTCATACATTCTATTGAGAATTCTTACATCAATTAAATAAGCTAGGCATGCTTCATTTTTAGGTAAACATAATATGTATCATTAACTTTTCAAATATTAAATACTAAGACTAGACTAAGGATTGAGCAAAAGTCTAGGACATCCAGAGACAGTGCTCCTTGCCCACTGGCTTGTTACTTTTAATTCCTACCTTATTTGGATATATAACAATAGTCCTCTGCCTGGGACAATTATCACACTACCTCTGAGATGCTTTCTGAAAATACTTGCATTTTTTTTCAGATCACTTGTAAATTCCAGTGAACATATTGATCAAAATATCACAGTTCCCTTTCACAATACACTAATGTGGTCATTAGTTTTCCCTGTGACCTTCCATAGGAGGAAGGCTATGGAGCCTTCCTGAGGAAATCATCTCTACCCTGTGCTCCATAGAGGGCAGGTAAATGTCTAGGCATTGTTAATGGTTAATATGCCAGTGACATAGTCTTCTAATATTTTAGACAAATTAATAAAAATAATATACTAAAATTTAATTTATATTGAGTTTATATACTCACAATCATATAAGATAGTTCTCTAGTTACCATTTATAAATATATTAAATAAAGAACATTGGTAAGGACAAAAAATTAAATATATGACTTATAAATTTATAAAATTATTATCATTCCCACTGCAAAAACTCAGGTGAATTATTTGATAAGTACATGTTGTGTGATTGAATCATATGGTATAAATTCAAAATTGACTCATCTCAATTTAAAGCGTTGCAATTTTAGCCACACGTGGTGGCACACGCCTGTAATCCCAGCACTTGGAAGGCAGAGGCAGGTGGATCTCAGTGGGCTCAAGGACAACCTGGTCTTTGCATTGAGTTCCAGCACAGGGCTGTGTGGAGAGACCCCGTCTCAAAAACAAAGAGAGAGATTAGATGTTATTGCTTTTGTCTAACATCTAAATCTGCTCTGATCATCCCACGTGCTACCAGGCTCCTCTGTGAGACAAGGTTCTTGCCTTTTCCCACAATCCACTGTAAAACATCACGGTTTTTAGAGAACATGTGGCAATTGTAACCGTGTGATAAATCCCTGAATGACCTACGGTCAAGAAGATTGGGCAAATGCTGCTTCAGAGAATTCTACGGCTTTCTTAAAATGTGGAGCACAGACAAGCCCGAGTAAACAGTGTTTCATGCCTAAGTCCTCCCCGGTACCAATTAACGGAGCAATACTCAGTCATTATTGAAGTGCTGCCATTGTGCACAGCACGGCTGTGTAGGTCACGTGTGTGAGGAATTCTGCGTATAATTTCTATTGCGCAATTGCCCTTGTCGTTTCAGAAGAGGGCAATTTGAACTTCACATATGAGTCTTGTTATAAGCACGCTAAGCGCTTGCCTTTGGAGTTTGGAACAGCAGACATTTAAATAACTTGTATGCTTTACCCCCAGCAATGCACCTGTTTGGCCTCAACTGGCACTTGCAGCAGACCGAAAACGACACATTTGAGAACGGGAAGGTGAACTCTGACACCATGCCGACAAACACTGTATCATTACCTTCTGGCGACAATGGTAAGAGAAAGAGGCACGGAGCCTGTGCGTTCTTTTAACATCATTCTCCATAAAGTTGGTTTCAACCATGCTTACGTTCAGCTTATGTGGGAAAGAAGAAAGGTTTAGGGATAGTAGATGTCGTCTGCTCATAAGTATTTTTGTTAACTTACTTGGAAAGTTGAAAATCCACACTTTCATTATAGTAATAATATAATCGTCTGCCTCGGGGGACTGACGATTTGGGTCTTCTGCCATTTGTGATTACAAACATGTACTGAGTTTTGTTTTTGGTAGACAACTAGAGTACAGTTCAGAATATTATCTCTCATGGTACTTTGTATATGTTAAGTTTTCTTAGTCAGACTTGTACATGGAGTTGGGATACCATACTAATCTTATTATGAAAGCTTTTAAATATAAACCACATTAAAGGATTGTAACTTACTGACCTTTCCCACCAGTTGCCCTTCCTCCAAACCTTGTAGAGTTTGCACTTTGAGGAAATAGAGACTTTTCAATCAATTGCCTCTGAATAAAAATGGAATTTAAGTGTCTAGAGGATGCCGTGTTTCATTTTTCAACTATAAACCCCTCAAAATGGACGCACGCATACATATATCCATGTTGGGCGTAGTTTCACATGTGAGGAGGTAGATACACACCTTGGCAGGGACCTCCTCTGACACTGTGAAGATACGCTGCTGGTAACTTAAACCTCAAAGCAACCTGCCAGATATCTTTGTCTTCTGTCTTGTGATCAGTTACATACCTGAAGGAATTTTCTCAGCTCTTCTCCCTCTGTTTCCTCCCTGGGGTGTTTGTAGTTCACTTTGCCACCAGCGATTTGCATCTCACATGCCTCAGTTCTCTGCAAGACTACAACAAAGCCAGCACCTCTTTAATAAGTAGCTCTTTTTTTTTTATGCTCTCCTCTACTGATGAGCTGCAGATTTGACCATGTTCTCGGTCATTATCCTTTCATCTTTTACCTTAAAAATAATACTCCATGACAGTGGTTCTCAACCTGTGGGCCGTGGGTCCTTTGGGGGCTGAATGACCCTCTCCCAGGGATTGCCTAAGAACATCTGGGTATCAGACATTTATATTACAATTCATAATAGTGTCAAAATTACAGCCATGAAGTAGCAACAAAAATAACTTTATGGCTGGGGGTCACCACAACAGGAGGAACTGTATTAAAGGGTCACAGCATTGGGAAGGTTGAGAATGGCTGCTCCACAACTACAGCATGTCTCTTCCACCTTAAGGAGACTAAGGAATTTTACACCTTAGATTTTTCATAGTACTAGTAAATACCCCCCCCCCCAATATGGAACCATTTATGCACAGAACTGTAATCTAGTATCTTGCCATGTCACCAGAGGGCATCACTGTAGAGTGAGTGGGTTAACTCCAGAGAAGAAAAATTTTCTAATTGAAACTGCGAGGGCAAAGTTTCATCCAGTAAACTCTAATTAGCATTACTGCTATGTATTCTTACACATTGGTGCTATGTGTAAACAGATCAAGAAACAACACAGAAATTAAGACCTATTTATTTGTATTGACTGAAACTGGGAGTATCTCTTTTTAAAGTGGACGATCACCACAAAGCTAGTCAAGTAGTACTTATTAATTACAGTGGGAATTATTTTTACAAATAACAGATCATAATTCTAAAGAATTCCATGTTTATTGATAGCATCCAAACCTGTTGTTACTAAGATGAAAACGTTGTAGCTCATTAGTGTCACTGTAGGATACTGAGAAAGATGCTCATGCAAAGATACTCATTCCAGGCTCAGTCGTGGCTGCTGACATTTCTTCTCCAGGAAATATTAACTCACATCAGCATCTCTCGGTGCACATAAGCACATGTTCAAATCCGAGTTCCTCCATCTATTCACTTTGGTACATTGGGCAAAGTGAGTAGTTGCTCAAATTTGGGAGTAAATGTAGAATAACCTTAGAATAGACCATCTGGTCTACCAATCCTATCAGCTACGGAGCATTAGAAGCACACCATAGGAATAGCATTTCTATATAATATAGTTCTCCAAGAGATCTCTGAAAACAGTTACTAAACCTGTTGACTATAATATCAGTGAGAAATACATGTTCATCAAACCAGCACAGTCACCCACATGTGCATTATATATAAGTAAATTCCTGAATTAATACTGTCTTTACATTGAGGCATAATTAATGCTCCAGTCCTTTCTATTGTGCTGTATTTTATCTTCCCCAATAAAAAGCTAATTGTAAAATAATTTCATAGTTTATGGAGAGCTAAAGTTTCAGACACTACTTCTCTCACCAGACACAGAGTTAAAACGTGCCACTGGATTAACTGTGTGCAAGTTTATCCATAGCAACTTTTCCCTCATTGTGTAAAGAACTCTTTCCCAAAGTGGATGGTTACAGTCCTCCCTTTCCCGATTCACTTGTGAACACCAAAAGATTGGCCTTCCAGCCTCCCAACAGAACTATGGTATTTATAGAATTTTTAGTTCAGGATTAAAAAAAAAAAGCTGTGTCTTAGCTCGGACTTTGTTAAAAATGTGACCTAACCAACTCACTTGTCTACTTTATTATTACTCAAATAAAGCCCCAAATCCCCATTATTGTAAGGAATAATTCCTTCTGTTTTCCAAGTAGAGACTCTTGGTATTTTGTTCTTCAATGGGGCAGGAATCTTGCAAATCTCTGTTTGCAAGAATGGAGGAACCTATAATCTACTTCTCAAAAGCCGTCGATGGTGAATTTGCAATACCCGTGACCTGTCACTCACCACTTAAGTTTTGTGAACTAAAGTTTAGTTTTGTGATCCAGACAGGCGAATCACATAATCTCCTTGAAAATTCTATGAGACCACAACCTTAAAGAAAGCCTTAAAATCTGGCACAAAATTCACTAGGAGAATTAACTGTGCTCCGCATAATGAGGAAATTACTTCTCGGTTTTGAAATGCAGTACTCTTACTTTTGTATTTTGTTTCTGTTTTGTAAGCATCATTCAAGAAACAATCACCGTACTAATGGCTCTGTAATCTTCCTGCTTACCCTCAGTCCTGCACAAAAGCTTCTCAGATGTGATTACTAACTAAAGGGAGAATCCATGTTTCTGTGTTATACCTTTACTCGTAATTCCTAACCCTTTCTTTGGCTTAAAATTGTTGGGATGATATAGCCAAAGTGTGGGCCTCTGGCAACACTAATAGAAATGGAGAGAGTGGGTAAATAAATAAGATTCAAGTTGGGATCTCAGATAGCTTCTCTCTGGAAACTAAAATTAATCCCCAGACCAGCAGATTCATTTAGCCTAATGTACTGGAAAGAATTACACAGGACTATACTCAAATGCTAGCTCCTTCACTTACCTACTTTTTAACTAGTCACTTAATCTTCTGAGCCTTGATTTCTTCACCTGTAAAGAGGGACTAACAACCCTTACCTCTTGGCTTTCCAACCTCAGTAGCCCAGCTCCCGACTATGTTTTCCTTGCAGTGTTCTATCCTCCGTACTTCCTAAGAGTCATTTCAAATCATCCTAGTCTGCCCCAAACTCCACCTTGCATTCTATTAAACAGAAAGATAGAAACCTCCAGAGGGCATACTCTTGGTTTCCTATAAGCAAATCTCAATCTGTACATATATCAGTTACTTTTCTCATTGTTGAGACAAAATACCGGACAAAGGCAACTTGAAAAGGGTGTTTGTTTTGGCTCACAATTTGACAGTCTATCATGATGAGAAAGGCATGGTGTGAGGGCCCTGAGGCAGCTGATCGCATTACATCCCCAGTCAGGAAGCAGACAGAAATGAATGTTGGTGCCTGGCTCACTTTCTCCTTTTTCATTCAACCCAAGACCTCAGCTCATGGTACAAGGTCCCCCGTGTTTAGCATAGTTATTCCCACTCCAGTTTAACCCAATCCAGAAGCTCAGTTGCACACACGCCTAGAGACTTGCCTCCTAGGTGATTCTAGACCCTGTAACTTGATAGTTGATATAAACCATCACACTGCATGTTTGTGAATCTGTCCTTTCACTATTTCCCAACACTCAGGGGCATTTGTTCTTTAACGCTCTTGATCCTAGTTTATACCTTTAAAATCTCTCCAGTATTGGGGCTGGAAAGGTGGCTCAGTGGTTAAGAACCTGTATTGCTCTTGCAGCAGTCCCAGGTTCCATTCCTAGCACCCGTATCAGGCAGCCAACAACCAGTTGTAACTTTAACTCCAAAGGATCTGATTCCTCTGGCCTCTGAGGGAAAATGAACTTACGGGCTCATATGTACACACAGACTCACACATATGCATAATTTAAAAGTAATGACAAATACAAATATTTTTTAATCTCTCCAGTATGCAGATACGCTCCAGCCAACATATGAACATTCCATTGTTTCTTCCATTTCATGAAAAATAAAATCCCTTGGCCTCTACCTTCTCCTTCATTTCCACCCTACCATTCCCTGCTTTCCTTCCAGGCTACTTCTGAAACATAGCCTATAGATTCCCTGAATTCATGTGCATTTTGACAGTCTTGTTTCTGCAGTATTGCTTTTACATGGCTGGCCTCTGTCACAACTCTTTGAAACGCGTGATTTGCAGGTCATCTGACTGCTGCCAGTTGCTCCACTGAATATTCTTCATTTTTCTCATATTTGAGGTCTCTGTATTTTTAACAATCTTACCTGAAGTATTCATTCCCATAGCATGTATAGTACCACACTGGCCAGGTCTTTATTCCATTTTTAGTAACAACATCTATTTGTTTCTCTAGCTCATCCCTTTCACCTGATCACTAAACACCACAAATTCTCAGGACCCTGGTCTGTCATAAGACAATTACACTTGATCTGATCTGTACTTGTCTTTAGATGCATTCTATGTAACTTTGACTCCGTCAATGAAGTACATCCTAGGTTGCATCCCTTAGCTCCAGACATCAACTATATAAAAACCAGTCAGTGCTTCTTTGGAACATTTCCAACTGAGCATCTTCTTAGCCTAGCAAATTCCAAGTGTCAGAAACGGAACGCATCAACTACTTTGGTTTTCTAGGACCGCATAAGAAACCATACCAAAGTTCACTAGTTTACAGAAACCATTTTTCATCTCTTGCGATTCTGTCAGTTGTCTGAACAGTTCATATATTTTTGGCCAGGACTCCTCATGCAATTGCCTCCAGATGTCTGAGGCTGCCTGAAGGCCCCATTAAGCTGGAGGTCCAAACCTGCTCACTCAACTGGCTAGCAGCTGATGTTTTATATATTTACTTATGCTCAGCGGTGCTGTGGCTGTGGGAAGGAACATCTGAACATAGCCCTTCCATGTGGTTTTGGTTTCTCAGAATGTAGTAGCTGGTTCCAAGGAAGACTATCCCAAGAGGACTCATTCTCGTTGACCTACACAGAAGCTTCTTAGCATCAGTCATTCTAGAAGAACATCAGGAAGTCAAATGACCTGACTGAGTGCCAGAGTGCTTGCCCAGGATATGTGAGACCCTGGTTCCACCACCACCACAAAAGTTTTCAACTGAGCTCTCCCTTCCTTTCCCTCCTTCCAAACCCTCCCATGTTCCTTCCCTCCAGTCTCTCCCATGTTTCCCCCTTCCTCTCAAATTAATGGCCTGTTTTTCTCTGATTATTATTGTTACATATATGTACATATATATGTATGTATATCTTGCTCAGTCCATCTTGTTGTTTGTGTGTATATGATTTCAGGACTGACTACTTTGTATAAGATAAACAGTTAGGGATCACTTCCCAGGAAAAAGCTAATTCTTCCCCTCTCTCAGTAATTATTCGTTGTCTGTAGTTCTTTGCTAGGGCTTGGACCCCTTGACATTTTCCCCCTTCCATGTTAGTATGTCTGTTGATATTGCCAATGCCTCCTGGAGGTTTGCCGGCACTTACACCCCCTCTTCTGAGATGTTCCGTGAGAATTAGGTACAGAAGTTATACTGAAGATGTACCTGTTGGAGCTGGGCTCCGCCATAGTCAAATTGTATTGTGTATAATTGCTGTTTTCCTGTATAATACATATAAGTGTGTGTATATACATATGCTGTATACATATATATGTATATATTAAATGAAGTTATACCTCTTGGAATGTTCATGCTCCCCTAAACAGCCGTAGACTATCTCAGAAAACTCCTGTTATCAAGCATGAGTAACCTCCATTTGAGTTTTTGATCAGGGTAGTCCAAGTGATTCCTGAAAAAGTATAAGCTATTGCTATTGTCCTTGGTTTTCCTAAGGGACTGAGTAAGTCCCTATTGCTGAAGTCACTGCACTCTTAGGACAAAGGTCTCTGCTTATTTGAACCATATCTAACCTGAAAGCCTACTTTCTGCTGACCTAGTTTCCATACTACCAGAAAGTACTATGCAAGCTGCCAAAGGAGGGCATCAATAGTCTTGTCCTGCTATGAGGCCTATGAACCACAGCGTGGACCAACATGGCAAGGTACCATAAAGGTACAATAGTGGCACTTGTAACATGGCAGCAACCAACAGCTGTCTTAACTGGACTTAAAACCCACTCAACAGGAGGGAAAGCATGCCTGCTACAAGAAACCTAGCCAACAACCCAGGACTAGTGAAGGCACAAACTGTAGAAAGGAACCTACCACTGCTACTTTTCTAGATCAGCATAATTCCTTAACTGCATTCTAAATCTTATACCACCCCTCATCAAAAGAGCTTCTCTTTATAGCAAATGTCAACATTATAGAAGCTCCCTTTCTTGATTATGTATACAGGGAGACATACACATTGTACAAGAGCATGTGGGGTAGAGACTGTAGCCATCTTTGGAAAACACAATTGTCATATCATCTTTCTTTCCAAATTTTCCTCTTGTTCAAGGATTTCTCTATCAGAAAATAACAGCTAGTTACCTGGTTGAGAATTGTAGTGCGAGTTTTATATGAATTATATTTACTTATATCTTCTATTGAATCCCTTGACAAGCCCCAACAATTCTTGCTCCCTATCTTGTGAATTCAGTCATTTTTCACCTGAATTACAGCAGCCACCTGTTCATATGGTGTCTCTACTCTTGCCCATCAATTCTTCAGACACAAATAAGATAACACTACCTCATCCGATCCCTTCAGTCACCTCGGTTCTATTCCACATGCCTTTAGATGACTTAAATGTCTCTCCACAATCTGACTGCTCATCATGCAGTTAATGAAGAACTGATATAGTCTTGGCTGTATTCTTCAGCCAAACCCACCTGGCTTCATATCTAAGTTGTGATGATTAATATCTCTACTACTTGGGGCAATTCCTCTAGTTTCTTTCTGTCTCCATTTTCTTGTCAACTAAAAGTAACTCATGGACTTTTCCTGATAAAGTAGTTTGGAGTAGTACTGTAAAAGCTGTGTAATACATAGTACACTGTTGAAAAATATAAAAATGTTTGCTATTACTATGCTTTCTTTGCCAAGATGTAAGGCAAAGATTTTTTTTCCTGCTACTCTCACAAGCTGTTAGCATAGTTGTGGTCTAGAATAATAATTCTGTTCACCAGTGTCTGACCTAAATTCTCCGCAAGTAGTGTATGTTGAGTGAAAAACAGAAATATCATGTAAAGTTTATAAAGAGCCAGGACAGTGTCTTGTCTAAAGTATACGCAGTACAAATACTGGTGAAGTAAAGTAAATGAGAAGTGTCCTGTCGCTTGCTGGCCTTTAAGCAAATTGCCTCATCCGCCTTCTTTTCACTTCCTTATGGAGTACGAGTTTGCTTTAAGTCTGATAATGGTGTAGGAAGCCAATCTGTGACACCTGTCACTAATTATTGGTTTGCATTATTTTTTTCTTTAATCCAATTATGTATTTGTCATTTACAGCAAAATTCTTTTAAAGCATAGATCCTGAAATTAGTATCAATTGTATCTTCTCAAGCTGTAGTAGAAATCCTTTAGTAATTTATATTTTTGCTTACTTGAGGGATTGGAGTTTATGAAAAAAAATCTAATTCTTATTCTTCCTTTGAATAGTGTTTATTTATTTTAGATTTCTGAGCATATATTATATGGCATGCACTAACCAAGGCACTGAGGTAAGTAGCAGTTCTGGGGGGAAGGAGAAACAGCCAAGACTGTCAGAGACACTTGTTCCCAAAACATCTGGATCACTAGGCAAACAGAAATCAAGCAAAGAATTACAGTAAAGCAGAAAAAGAAGGTAATACATGGTAGGACTTCACTTTTTATTGCAATCTGTATTAGAAAAGGGCAGTGATGTGGGTGCTAAAATTCGACATAAGCAAATCTTAGATAAAACTAGGACTAAAGGAAAAAGCCATAAATGCTGATTAGTATATGAATTACTTTCTCTCAAAATTTGTGACATGACATGAACACAGTTGAGGTAGAAAGGTCCATTTTGGCTTCTGCTTGTAGAGATGGTCAATGTTTTTCTTGCTTTCTGCATGGGCTCCTTTTATTCCATCCATTCTCCCTACTTGGGATGGTGCCACCCACATTGAGGGTGGCTCTTCCCTAAATTATTCCTCTCTGAAAGCATCCTCAGAGCTATTCCAGGAGTATCTCTCACAGGTGAATCTAAACCCAAGCAGGCTGGCAGTGGCTAATCAGCATAGTCAGTGGTAGCCTTTGTAACCATGGCCAGTCGTCCCCCTAGTGCAAAACAAGCAAGCGAACACCAGCCTATCCTTTAGAATGAGTAGGAATTGGAAGCCTGTGTGTATATCTACACATGTGTGAGGCTATCCCATTTAAATTACAGCTGCACTTAAAATGTATATGAGTGCTCACTGCGTAACAGCTTCCTCATGTATGAGGACTGATCTGGACTGATCTGGAGAGCTGAATTTTACAGCAGGTTACTGGCTGCTTATGCATTGAAGAGAAGAGACTAACAGGGCTACGAGAGCATTGACCATTATTCAATATTGTTTGTAGAATTAGTGTTGTTGTGATGTATAATATTCCTTAATTAGAAGCTGTATTGATTTTGCCCATTAAACCAGTGCAGAGCAGCTACGCTTTATTCTATATGGATTGTAATGGAATACTCTATATACACATGTTAACTCATGGCACATGGCCCTGTATAAATAGGTATGTTCTCCCAGAGAACATACAGTCTGGATATGAATACACCTGAAGTTAGAACATAGAATCAAAGCGTGGCCTGTTGATTGTGTATAGATGCCTAACTTTGCCTCCTGTCATTTCCTTATCAGTACCTTTCTGGGACCTAGAATGAATGCTAACATTTGCTCTCCCTAACAGTTGTAGTTACACTCTGACACTTGGATTGTTTTTCCTCTACTTTTTTTTTTCCATTTTAGGTCACTGTAGTCTAGTGTTCTCACATCCTATATAGAGGGCAAATTTGTGATGTGTATGAGGAAATGTTTAGTATTCTGTAACCTTAAATGATTTTTTTTCAGTATCATTAAATAATTTTCAACTGCGTAATTACCAACATGGTTTTAGATACTCTGATTTGTCCTAATTGGTAAACTTATCTGGGATGTTCTTCAGAGATCAAAGTCGTTTTTAAAGGCTTTCTTTAAAATATCACTGTGATGATGTTTTCATTTACGCTGGGAAAGCCATAAGGTGAGGAGTAATAGTTTTGTGTACACAGTCTCTTTCTGTTTTCCCACACTGACAACTGTATTTTAAGACATTAACACTGTTGATGAAAGAGCTCCCAGATAGTGGGTAAAAAGACAGCCAGTAACTCCCTCATTCAGACACAACAGTACATGTTGAGAAATTCTTCAAAATGGCGCAATGTTGCGTTTGAAGCTTTAGGACATTTCATTCTCACTGTTCAGGCTTTCATTTGTAATCTACGAGCTTTGGGTTTGCATTACCCCATTGCACGCTGTGTATCCTCCATTTTTCCTTCTTTTTCTCTGAGCAAACGACCTTGTATTTCCTGTGCACACAACCTTGTATTTCCTATGATCATTCCCAAGTTCAGGCTCTAGGGATTCACAGACATAATGATCTTAGTGAGGGGCATAGCGAGGGAGCCCTGAGGCTGGCCTTACTTTTATTTCCTCTGAAGCCAGAGTTCTCTGGAATTCAAGACCAGATGAAGGAGTTTTTGTCCAGGCTTTTCTCTAATAGACCCAAGAGCTTCAGATGAGGGCTCAGTACGAGTATTTACAAGTTTGTCAAATAGTGCCAGTCACTTTCTGACTTCCTAGGATGTTTACAATTTTAAAAGAACATTTGAAAAACACTACCAGAAGTAGCACATACTTGACTTAGACAAATTAAAGAGGTACCATGACTTGAAAAGCCTACAAGATGAGTTTAACAAAGACCCTTTGCAAACGTAAAGCTCATCCTGATACTCAGCTTAGGCAAAAACAGTCCACTGATCTAAGCGGCCACTCTTATGCAGAAAAAATCAGTAATGTTCTTCCAACTCCACACCACTGATTTTTATCAAGAGGCCTGGTCTGCATTTCCATGTTAGAAAAGCCACATCTTACAGTTTTAATAAAAAATAAATAGCGAAATAGCCTGAAGCAAATCGAAGTTAACAGGTACTTAGAGACAAGACTTGTGTTTCATGGAAGAATCTACAAAGATAAAAGACCTTCGAACTGTATTGTACTTATACACCCTTTAAAAAAGCTACACACGGTTCGGTTACATTTAATTTCTTGAATCATATGATGGGTTCTGTTTTAAATCTTTTCCTCTGCATGAAGTTGTGGCCACAATTATTACTTGAACACATTCAGCCAAATATGACCTAGTTATTTTAAGTGTGTTAAATGTTTGGGTGATAACATAAAGAAGGATAGGAATTGAAAGTTACTGAGTGAAGTGAGAGAGGACTTTTTGAGGAGCTTACATATTCATACATGAATATTAAAGAATAAAGCAAAATTCTGTATTGAGTCTATTCCTAGTTTTCTTTATATAGAAATGCAAACGTGAGAGATCTTACAACATAAAGGGATTAGAATGAGAGGGTATCTTGTAGCGTGAAGCTGTTCAATTCTTTTGGAATTGGGTTGGTTGTTTTTTTTTTTAATCTGGTTTGTTGTTGTTATTGCTTTATATCAAAAATCACATTATGACATGCTTACCAGACATGTGTGAGGCCCTATAAGGTGGCACTTCCATCCCATTTCACTTGGCCTCGTTGAAAGCAAACACGCAACTTCCTTCTTGGTAAAACATTTGTTACAGTTTTTAGAATCAGTTCTTTGCTCACACTGTATAACACACCAACAGAGGCTTTACCAGGCCTCAGCAAAACAGTCTTCATTGTTTCCGCTCTTTTTCTACTTCACATTTGCATAATCCAGTATACTTAGCATCCAGTGAAAAAGCGAACTATTGTCCACTCTGACTCACCTTTGCTATTACAGTCTTTCTGGGTGCTTTCATCTCATTATGGGCTTTAAGTATATCCGTTTCATTGGCTCCTTAGCTTGTGGGAAGTAGCTACTCTATAATTTAACTGACAAAGCTTGTATTCATTAAAATCAAATTTACTCTCTGCCAGACAAAAAAAAAAAATCTGGTGTGTTCCAGTTCAGATAGTTAATCTGGATTTTGTCACAACCTCTAAGTTCTGAATTCTTGCTCTGTGTGGAGACAAAACTTTACCATAAGCTTGAGAATTGGAACAAATAAGACATTACTATGTTTTATATTTGTTGCCTTTTCTCTGTGTCAGTCTGAAGCCAAAAAAAGCATTCTTGGATAGTGACTGAGAAATACTGACAAAGCCATCACCCAAATTAGTATCCACCCTTGTTGGTGTATTTAATGACAAAATGTGTCAATAGCCCTCAGCACTCCACTTTGTCCTTGATGGGGGAACCTATAAGACAGAGAAACCCAGCAAGGGTTGCCTTAGGTTTACTGTGCCTTGACTAAAGGACCATCAATGAACTAAAAATACCTAAAGTCGCCTTTGTTCAACATAGCGAAGCTTTATGCCATAATACAGCATAGTGTACAAGTTGTTAGGGGTGTGAGCCATCCTGCTGTAAGTCTACACAGCAAGGTTGTTGAAGTTCTAGAGATCAGTTCCCTAAAAATTATCCCTTTCCTTGCTGATAAGTGTTCTCAGGGCAGAACAATAGAGAGAACTCAGTGAGCACTAAGGTGTGAAGGTTCCTCTCCACTGCTAGCTAGCAAGCAGTTGCACAAATCACACAAGCCCACAGTCCTCTCCTCACAGTCAGTTTTCTGTCTCAAGGAGGGAGAAGCTGATCTCCTCAGAGCTCAGACTCCAGGACCGCCCTTCCCAATTGCGATGATAATCGCACAACCAAGGTTGTTTGCCTGTACATCTGTCTAATTGTCTACACATTGGGGCTCCCAAAATACCATCCTTTGGTTTGACTAATTCACCGGGCTGACTCACAGGACTCAGGAAAACACATTTACCAGCCTGTTGGAAAGGGAATCACAGAGGACACAATGGAGGGATGCATAGGTCAAGGGGAGTGAACCGTCACAGTCCCCTGTGAGAGCCTCTGAGTGACCAACTGTCGAGACACCCTCTGAAACCTTCTTTTGGGGTTATTACAGATGCCTCATAACATAGACATAATGAATTAAACCAGTGGCCTTGTGTCATCAACTCAACCCTGGTGGTTATACGGCGAGACTGGAGACCTTCTCTAACCTTAGGTTTGTTTAGCCCCATCCTTGAAGCCTCCTATGGCTACTAAACCCCGTTTGAGCTCAGTATCATACAGAGACACTGTCACTTCAGAGAGTCTAAGGATCTTAAGACTTATGTCCCAGGAATTGAGGACAAATAAATACATAAAGTGCACTTTGTATTGTCCCAGGGTCATGACTGTGGCTTTTAGAAGACTCCTGATCTGAAAGATTTCCACAAACTTCCAATATTCTATTATATAATGACGTAACTAGCCATCACATCTACTACTGATCAGTAAACCACATTCGGTCCTCCTTGGAGGTTTTTTTGTTTTATTTTATTTCGGTTTTGGTTTTGTTTACAAATAAAAGAACTCTCTTTCTGAAAAGAGGCACCTGCTCAGTGAGCTATAGGACTAACTGGGTAAGCTGATGCACTAACTTGGGTAACAGTGGGCTCTCGTTTCAGTGAAAAGGATTTCGCCCCTTAAAAATCAACAAATAGAGAAAACAAGAAGGCAAAAATACCCACATATTAAACTACTTGGAGACAGTGAAACCTTAAGTCCAAGAGGCCAGAAATCAATGGCTGCCCTGGAAGCTGATGTACTTGGACAGAGATAAAGTACTAGGGGAAAACAACTTGGGGACTGATGCAGGTTTATGCTTACCAGCTCCCACACCATAGGTGTACCCAGAAAACTGTTAACATTTACTTCCATCAGCATCAGAGGGGACCGTTGCCAAAAAGTAGACAGAATCGCCTGCGTAAGCTTTCAAAAGCAACAGAAGAGGTGATGTTAATAACAGTAAGGTCTAATAAGGGTGTAAGGCATGCATTACCTAGGCAGATGAGTCCAAATGTGAGCCATGCCTGTGTTTGGTAAGGTGTGTACATAGCAGATTTCAGTGGAGAAAAGGCAGCTGCTTCCTTCAGCGCTGTAAAAGCTGTCATATCCCAGCCTGGTGCTGCATGCCAGCCACCCCAGCTGCTCTGGAAGCTGAGGCCAGAGGATGTCCAGAACAAGGCCTGCCTAGGTTGCAAAGAATTGTCCAGGCAACTTTCATAAAAAATCTCAGAAGTAAAGGCAAAATGAGGCCTACATTATATATGTCAGTGGTGGAACACTTAAGGGACCACCATGTTCAAAGCCATAGGTTCAGTCCCCAGCACAACATACATACATACATGCACACACACACACACACACACACACACTCACACACACATATATACATACATACACACATACTTTATGAGGAAGTCAATCAAAACATAAACTTACTAGCAATTTATGATGAATTGTAACAAAGAAGATACATGGCTTTAAAAAAAAACTATTCTTTCCTTATAAAACTGATTATTCAGAGCAAAATATGATAGATCATACCTTTAATCCCAGTGCTCAGGACACAGCAGCAGGCAGATCTCTATGAGTTTCAGACCAGCCAGAGATACACAGTAAAATATTTTTTCTCCAGTCAAAAAAACTAATTATAACTTTATGCCCTATACTTGTAAGTTCTATGGATTCTATAGTATGGTTGAATGAGTTAGAGCATCTTACATGAAATAAGTGGGTAGATTTAAATCGTAATTTAAAACAGTATTATTGTTTTTTTAATTTTTTTAATAAAAAATGTTTTTTTAATAAAAAATGATTTCTCCTGATGATATGAAAGACGTGTTTTGGAAACTTGAATCATGATGCCATCATTTACTTTGGGCACATACTACTTCTCTAAACCTTGGTTTCCTTGTCTCAAAGTGTCAACCTCTCAGAGTTGGTTTGAAGTTTAATACAAACAACATAGGCGGAACTACCTGTCCTGGGTGCTCAAAGAGACTAATCCCATTACCCCCAGCACCCGAACTCTTCTTCAGTGCTAATTCACCATGCAAACTTAGGGTACTGGGTAGAAGCTCCTGAGTGGAAAATGATCTCAAGTATCTAAAGCCACTAAATAAAGCAACATATCTGTCTAAATAAGAAGCAGAACATTTTCAGAGTAGAGATGATTGTACCCTCTTTTTTTCATTGAATCGTGAATTCTAATTTTCTTCAGTGAATGTATAGTATTATAAAATAGTGTTATGTGAATCGGGCACCGCTGATGATCTAACTCTTCATATATGAAAAATCAATTGTGGTACTTCCTTGTAGTATTTAATAATACTAAGCTGGTGTGAGGAAAAAGACCTTACCGCTTAAGGGTTATTAACTGCTGTTACTATGGACACTGAGGAAGAAGTGACTATAGGGAATTATGAGCCGTGGTGTTTTGTTAAGCTTTCTTGTGTGACCCCTCTCTACATCATACCTTGGCTATAATGGCCATTTCCCCGTTCTCCTCTCCATCTCTGGGTTTCCTGTACTGTGCGCTCTAATGGTCCTCAAACAATGATTTCATTTTACCTTTAGCCTGATCAAACTTTTAAAAGGTCTCCACTTAGCCATAGCTGTCCTTTGTCCTGATGGTATATGTTGTGTCATTGGAGGATACAGCAGTCCAGGTAAAAAAGAAATCCTGACACGCACTAGAGATATACTCTCCCTTAAACCTCACATTTATCCGTAAGAGTGAACCTGTTGTGAATTGCCTCACACCTCTCAGGCATCAGCTGGTAGCTGCCACACTGCTCGTCTCTGACTGTGGGGACCGTTTCCTAGTCATCTTGAGTTCTGTTTCTCCTATGCGGAGAAGCAGGGAGAAGGGAAGGGGAAGATGGTGATCCAGCGAGGGAGGACAAGCACAAGAGCATTTCTGCATTGAGAGGCGTTTATATAGTTATACCATAATATAATTCCTCAAGCCTCTGTTTTCAAACTATACCAGAAATACCATGCTTCGTGGTAAATATGTGTATCCTCAAGAAAAAGTATAATAAATGCTTGTTGATAGAATGAAAGTGGAAAGTACTTATAAATCAGAAACCCCCAACTATGCAGGTGTAAACAGCATATTCTTTAATGTGGATGTAGAGACTGTCTTCCCTTTCCTACCTTACTTTCCGTTACTCTCCCAGTAAGTCTTGCATTCATTTACACCAGAGCCACTGAGCAGAGCACCTGTCTAGACCCCATAGTAGATCAGTGGTCATGTGGCCGTCCTCATTTTCCAGACAAAGTTTCATGTCCAAGGTTTTGCTCTCTTCCAGAAGAAGGTCTGTCAGCACCTGACATGGCCGCGACTCAAACCCAGGTTGTTAGATTTCAAAACTTCGCCTCTAGCACATGCATCTGAACTCATGCCTGCCTCCATATCTTCTTCCTTTTTTGTTTGTTTGTTTGTTTTTAGAGACAAGGTTTCACTGTGTAGCCTTGCCTGTCCTGGACTCGCTTTGTAGACCAGGCTGGCCTCAAACTCACAGAGATCTGCCTGCCTTTGCCTGCCGAGTGCTGGGATTAAAGGTGCCCGCCACACCTGGCTCCATATCGTCTTTTAAGTCGTGATATTTTATTCTAGTTCTCTAAAGAAACAAAGCCATTAGAACGAACATATATTAAAAGGTCATATAGATATAGACTGACTCACACAAAGTAGTCTGGTTGGTCCAGCAATGGGTGTCTTCAGAATGGGGTGGCCGAGAACTTGGTAGCTGCTCAGTTCACGAGTTTCTGAGACTCAGGTCCGACTCTGATGCTGAAGTCCTGAAGAACCACTAGTCTTCGGTCTAGGTTAGAAGCCCTAAGAAGCTGGGTTCTGATATTAGGGAAGCAATATGACACCAGCAGTGGCGGCAGCAGGGACAAAGCAGATAAGACTTGCCAGTAAGAGAACAAACAAACAGGCCAAGAGAAAGCTGTTTTTAAAATCTGGGCTGCCACGAGGAAGGTGCCCCACACATTTATTGTGGGCCTCCCACTTTAAACCACCTAGTCAAGAAACTTCACAGGTGTACCTAGCAGCCTGCCTTTTAGTTGACTGCAGATCCAGTCAAGTTAACAACCAAGGTTAGCCACTCAACCTACCTGTCCCTCAGAGGCCAACTTACAGTGGGTGTGGCCTTCCCCTGACCCAGTCTGTACATATTGTCTCAACCAGGCAGTCAGCTCAGTGCAGACTAAGCTGTTTAAACTATATAGTGAATGGTTTCTAAGCCTCTTTGGTTTGGATTTCCTATGACTGTGTCACTGTTCTGTCCCTAGAAGACACCTAATGAAATGAAGGCAATATTAAATTAGCCAGCTCTTCACAGATAGAAGGCTCTCTCCTCTCTTTAGGATAAGGTATAATTCTCAGATTTGAGATTAAATCTTAAAATTTTTTGAATTAACAAGTTCTCTGGAGGCTGTTTCCAGTTTAATGAAAAAAAGAAAAAGAAAAAAAGAAGGGTAAGCCAACTTTGTTATCATGTTAAATGGGTTGGAATTGATAGAAGATAATTTGCCTTCTGTCTCTTAAGTTTCTGTAGACCTTTCCTTTTGTTTTTGTTTTCATTTACAGTAAATTGTAAAGACCCCTCCTGTTGCCAGAAGACTAAGAAAAGACCTTGGCCAAGAGGCAAAGGGGAACACCATCCCCCCAAAAAAAACAACCTTGGATCTCTTTTCTAGAACCAGATCATGGTGCTAGGAGATAACAGGCATTTGGGGAGCAGAGGGCTTGTTTGTTTGTTTCCCCTGAGGGTTTAAGGTTTTAGGGAGAGGGGTGGCAGGCACCGTATGCCCACTAGTACTTATGGGTCAAGAAATGGGAAGTCTTGTGACAACCTGCATTAAAACTTAGAGAATTTAAGCTGGGTGGGTGGTGGCGCACGCCTTTAATCCCAGCACTCAGGAGGCAGAGACAGATAGATCTCAAGTTCAAGGCCAGCCTGGTCTACAGACCAAATACCAGGGCAGCCAGGGCTATACAGAGAAACACTGTCTCAAAAACCTTAGAGAATGTAGCCTTACCCCTCCTTTTCCATTTCTTGAAGCTCCACTCCCCCTACTTAATTCTTTAGTCATGTGATTTTTTTCCTCCCCCTCCCCCCCATATGGCTTAAAGAGGACTACGTGAATCAGTAACATTGATTGGTTGCTTAAAGTTTGCCTTGGAAATCCCCATAATCCATTCTGCCTTAATTCACACTCGACAGTATTATGGTATGGTTAGACAGCCGATAAGCACCAGACTGAATCTCTCCCAAGAAATAACAAGAAATAATTTATAAGACATTTATGTTTCAAATAAAGGAGAAACAGTGCCGGGTGCGGTGTGGAAAACCTTCAGTAATTAGCATACCTTGGGGGAAGTTGCAGAATTTTGACTTAAATGCCTTAAAGAGTTGAGATGAGATGAGAGTTGGTAAAACTTCACAGAAAAAGTTCTTAAAGTGAAAACAGCAAGGGAGTAAGTATCTCACGTATCGGAAGAATTCGTGAACAACGAGGGGAGAATAACTCGCTGAAAAAGAAGCCCTGTTATTTTCATGTTCTGTTCTTCATCGCTGGGTCTCTCACATTCAGGAAAATTAGGTGGATTTACCCATGAAAATAACACCATAGATTCCGGAGAACTTGATATCGGCCGGAGAGCAGTTCAAGAGGTTCCCCCGGGGATCTTCTGGAGATCGCAACTCTTTATTGACCAGCCTCAGTTTCTTAAGTTCAACATCTCTCTTCAGAAGGATGCATTGATCGGAGTGTACGGCCGGAAAGGCTTACCACCTTCCCATACGCAGGTGAGAGTGGGTGTTGTCATCAATAAAATGCTGACTCCTGGTTTGCATTTCCGAATGTTACTCTAGCCCTGAAACCCAGCTATTGGGTGAAGCCATCACTGCTAAATGGATCTTCTGCAGCTGAAGTTTGAGTGTAGCCCTTGCTTGTTGGGGACGTCTGAATCACTAGAAGGAAGAAGGGCTTGGCTTATGTTGCTAATGATTGGTTAAAATGGCTAAAAAATATCAGAGGAACTTACTGAACATGGAGTATCAGCTGAATATCTAGCACACCGTCCCTTCTCCAAGACTCTGTTGTAATCTCAGATGGCTTTATATCTTTCATATCAGAGGCGCATACATACCCACCTTAAATCTATTGACTTGGTTAAAGCAGTTTTTGAGATTTATGTCAGATTTCTTTTTAGTGAAGAAAATATGGAAACACAAGCATACTGGGCATGCTAGTTAACCGCAGTGTCTCTTGGAAGATAAAGAGGACCCTGAATAGGCAGGAGGTCCATAGAAAGCCAAGTGTGATGGTGTCAGCATGGTCATTAGACCACATTCAGGATCCATAGCATTTTAAAGTCAATTCTTTGTGTCCCACTGCTACAGCCACAGCTGGAGAACCACTACGAAATCGCCACAGGCGGTCCGGGACCTAATTGCATAGAGCTGCAATCGCAGTTACTCTGAAGGCTGAGGCAGGAGAATCAGGCTAGCCTGGGCAGCTTAGTGAGAGAAATTACAAAGCTAAAAAGTAGGCTAGGAATTTGACTCCGTAGTAAAGTACTTGCCTGGAATCTTAGAAGCCTTGACAACCTAGGTTCAATCCCAACTACCACAAAAAAAAAAGTCCATAATACCGAGTTGAGGTGTATGTATGTGGTTTGGAAATTGTGGTTTTCTTATTTAAAATAGGTTTCATAAGAGATGAGTTATAATAAAGGAAACTCTGAATTTCAATCTCTCTATCATCAGGAGGGGAAAACAGGCCCCATAATGTCTAAGAGAAAGTATTTGAATAGTCTACTGTAAAATTGGAAGACAGACTTTCCTGAAATGGATTATGCTAGTAAGCAGAGGAATTAAAAAATGCACTAGCTAGTTAATTAACACTTAGATGAGCTCGGCATATTTTCTAATAAGTTTATTTCCTTGTGGAATTCCGTATTAGTTTTTTTTTTCATTTATAAGAGACAGACCAAGGTTTTCATGCAGACTACATGTTCTGTGATCATCCTAGATTATGAATTATGAAATAATTGGCCAAATGTGAGTAAACCAATCACAACTGGAAGAAATACTGAGATTATCAGTATGTTTTCTAGAACTGCAGATTTTATGGCTGTGTAACTTTTTGTTTATTTGTTTGTTTGTGTTTTGAGTCAGTTTCTCTGTGTAACAAGCCCTGGCTCTCCTAGACTCTGTTTGTAGACCAGGCTGGCCTTGAACTCACAGAGATCCTACTGCCTCCGCCTTCCAAGTGCTGGGATTAAAGGCGTGCGCCACAGCCCAGGGGCTGTGTAAATTTTTTATTGATCTTACAATATATCCTCATATACGTGATGTCACACTGAATGCCTTGGATCCTCTATGTCAAACACTTGTTATGATCTACGAGCATATCCAATTTTAAGCTTTAAATTTTACCTCAGTGTAATACTGATTTTAAACCTCTGCAGGTTGCGGGGGAGAAAGACACTAAAAAATGGGAAGCCATCCCAGACTCATGGATTGGGAGAATGAATATTGTGAAAATAATGATTCTGTCAAAAGCTGTTTACAGATTCAGTACAATCCCCATCTCATTCTTCACAGACATAGAAAAAAAACCTTTCAATGAAAGTGAGTTTGTAGAACTCCAGTTACCAAAGACAGACTATAGCTACATGAATAGTCCAATGAGATATAGAAGCCTCTCTCCACTGAAACTGCCTGTGAAATTATATTATTTTTTTCCAGTTCAAGGAAGAGTCCTCCAAATTAAGCACATTTATGAATGTGCAACTTGAAGTCATCTGAAAATAATTTCAGGTGATGCATGTGCGTTGTGCCCAGGCGTGGGGGTCCATGCACTTGGAAGATAGAGGCTAAGGAGCTGGCTGATAGAGTTCGAGAACAGCCTGTTCTATGTAGCAAGTTCCAGGTCAGCCGCGGCTGCTTTAAAAACGCGTGTGTTGTACTGTGCACTTAAAAAGTTTGTTTAGGGATACATAGCTCCCTTTTTGCATTAGATGTGTAGCACATAAAATTAGCGAAATGAAAGGCACAGTTTCATGTTTTCCTACAATTGCACCATTATTTCAATACGGTACCCATGGTATTCATCCTTCTTTTCTACTACAACTCATGTATTTGTGGAGGGCATGCTTTTTCTTAAGCCTTGGCTATTAGAGTTCCTTCCTCTGGTTTATTCAAGATCAGCAGAGCAAACAGCTGTCTCTGAGTTCAGTGCTTAAATGTGAAATATTCTATAAAGCAGCCCAAATTGAACATTTCTCCGTTCCTGGGGAACATTAAATAAATCAACCTGAAATAATTAAACTTGGCCAGCCCCTCAGAACGGTCACTTGAGTTTTGAAAGTCAGAGTCTTTGTGACCCTTTATAAAACTGTCCATTTGATCGTCGCCAAGGAGCCAATTGACTTTCTTCTCCCTGATGGCCCATTTATTCTCCGGGACAGTTGGAAGCCTACGGAAGCCATTCTGTTCTCTGCAACTCCTGTGCGGTGGTGTGTTAGTGCATTTGCCTGAAGGCTGTTTCAGGAAAAGAGGCAGAAACCTGAGTTCTAAACACGCCCCTACCACTTTTCGATTTCATGTCATATATGACCTTGTACAAGTAACTTAACTCCTCCAAGGTTCAATGTCTATTGGAAAAAATGAGGGTGTTGAATTGGAAGATTTCTAAAAGGTTTTCCTTCTCTGTGTTAATGATATACAGCAAGACAGTGCCACCATCAGAAACTTGGGGGGAGGATTTTTTAAAGGCCGCATGTGATGGCAAACACTTAACATTCTAGCACTTAAGAGTCCCGTGAAGCAAGAAGTTTACTAGTTTAAAGGCTATCAGGGGCTACATAGCAAGGCTAGCTCAAAAAAACAAAACAAAACAAACACCAAAAACAAAGCTTCAAGGACTCAGTCAAACATTCACTGACTCTACTTAATTTAATTTAATAAAAGGAATTGAATTAAACAGATGGTTCGTTAATCTTAACTTTTCCAAAGTAAACTACCAAGATACCAGAAAAAGTCTTTGTATTTTTACATGGCTGATTAAATAGTAAAGCACTGAAAAATATATGCAGCTCTTCCTTCTACTGACTTTATTTTAAGCCTCTTGTTAATGTATTGAGGTTCAAAGCAACTTTGTAAGGGAAGTTGAAAGTGTATAAGACATACAAGACATACACGTTTGTGCATTGCACACATACACACTACGTGGTAGCCTAAGAAATTTCCCTGAAAGCAGTGGCTATCAACCTGTGGGTTGCGACCCCTTTGTGCTGTATATCAGATATTTACACCAAGATTCATAACAGTAGCAAAATTATAGTTATGAAGTAGTAGCAACAAAAATAATTTTATGGTTGGGAGTCACCAGAATCTGAGGAACTGTATTTAAAGAGTAGGAGTGTTAGGAGGTTTGAGGACCACTGCCTTAAAGGGAGCGGACATAGTTCCAAATTAGTGGAATCCTCATGATATGTAGATGTTCTCTATGATAGCTACCCAGAGTTTGAGGTCAAAGAGTTAATCCAAAGAATTTTATACTGAAAAAATAGCGTAAGTTCCTAAGACTTCTCCTCACAAAAATCGATCCATATACACTTCCACTTTAAAAGTAGACTAGAGCTCAGACGTGCACATATCTGATCACGTTACGCCTGAAGAACAAGCCATATAATTTGGTTATTTTGGGTGGAGATGATTATAGTGTAAAGAAGGTAATTTTCTTCAGGTGTTTTGAATAGCTCTCCTGAAGTCATCTATGAAATGTCGTTAGAAAAACCTAGAGCTGGTTTTTAAAACCATCGGCTGCTTCCCTGCCACCACCATGCCGCCCACCACTCTAATGTTGTGTGGTACAAATGCTCATCACTATGTTGGCATTGGCGAGTGACTGTACCCTTGAAAGATCCTTTAAAACTCCAAATTTCTACCCTTTTACTTTTTCAGTTGCTGTGTGTAGATTAGAAGAGAAAGGTATCTGTATTGAGCCATAAAAAGGAGCTTTTCCCTCTTGCTTTGCTCTGATAATACAAATATTTAAATCTGATGAGTAAATGGAAAGGCCTTATTTGAGGGGGAGACACCCTTCAAAATTAGACTTTGTACCACTTCTGGGTATACATCTGAAAGATTTCTCACCAGACCACAAAGACGTTTCCTCATCTATGTTCACAGCAGCCTTATTTGTAATAGCTAGAAACTGGAAACAACCCAGATGTCCCTCAACTGAGGAATGAATAAAAAAAAAAAACTGTGGTACATCTACACAATGGAATACTACTCAGCCATCAGAAACAATGAAATCATGCAATTTGCAGCCAAATGGATGGAACTAGAAAAGCTCATCCCGAGTGAGCTAACCCAGACTCAGAAGGATGCACATGGCATCTACTCACTTATATTCAGATTTTAGCCATATAGTACAGGATAACTCTACTACAACCAATGCACCAAGGGGAACAGGAACATAGACTTTGTTTCCTGTCCATGAAACACTTTTCCCTAGTGGTGCTGCCTTGTAGGCCCCCAGTGTATGAGGAGGCTCTTGGCCTTTATATAACTGTTGAACTGGGGCAGGGGACTGTTATGTAGGGACAGTCCACTCTGGAGGAGTGGGTTGGAAGGGATAGGGGGTAGAGGGTGGGAGGGCGGGACTGGGAAGGATGGAAAGAAGGTACTGTGATGGAGATGTAACCTGAAGCAATAAATAAACATTAAAAAAAATTAGAATTTATTCTCCTGTAATCATGAGGAAATCGAATTCCAGTGAACTCTGTACAAATATCCAAAGAAGTCACTATTTGAATCCTTGTAAGAAAATTGAAGTTTTTTGAATGCTAATGAAGTTGGCATATTTTGCATATGTTTTGCATATAGCTACCAGAAGAACAAAATGCTTTTATTTAGACAAAGGTTTTTAATGAGTCACAAGCTGAGTCACTAATTAAATTCTCTTATTGCAACAGTGGATATCTATGGTCTGCACAGTGGCAATCTATTTAAATATAATTTCCAGAAAGTCCAATAACTAATTTTATTTCTATTTGATTTGATTAAGAAAGCCATATAATATTTTTCCTCGTACACCTGTTCCTTTAAAGAATCAATCATAAAGTATTAATGATGCGCATATATAGTTAGTACTACAATTATGATGTCTTATGCATATTCTATATGTGCATATTCTTGTGAGCTTTTACATCTCCAAAGTAAAGTGAAACTGGACGAGGGTATAGCAAAAGAATCATTGTACTTTATTAAGCTATTAACTGTGTTTATTGACATCAATTTTGTAGAGTCTTTTCTGTGTCTTCCTAATTCACTGGCATTTGTTTACAAAATATTCTTACTCATTGCTGCCAATCATATTCTGCAGTTCAACTCTCTTCACCTCTGATGTTTGTGATTAATTGTAGTAAAAACAAAAAGTAGCTTCAAGGATAACCAGCATCATTCCCTCACTCTGCGAGTGGTTGTTTCTCCATCCCACCAAACCCTTCTGTTAATGAGTGTATTGGCTTTAATCAAGGATATTAAAGATCCTTGTGACAAAGGTGTAACCTGACTATATTTATGCGAAACTCCCATGGAAGTTCCGATGATTACATTAGGGTCCCAGGAGACAAGTGGAAATGACCCCTGTCCTGTAGCAAGGTACACCCAAGTTCATAGACCAACTACACCACTTCCTGCTGAACCTCCTAAAGAGTTGCCAACAGTAACTATGGATACCTTGCCCAAAGCACTGCTTCCAGGATTAAGAATAATCCCAGTGTCCAGTAAGCAGCCATGGTTGCTATACATAAGCATCAAGATCTTCAACCATTCACGGTCTGAGTAAAAATCACGTAGATTTCATGTTTATATCCCCAAAACTTGTCATCAGTCAAGAGAACTGAATAAATGTGGAAGGCTTAACTCCCTAAAAAGAAGAAAAATTATCATTTCAGTTTAAATACAGGGAGATGCAGCAGGTAGTCCTCATTCTCATAGAGCCCATGCGTAGAAGGTCTCTGTCACATGGGCCTGTCAGTCAAGAATTTCTTTCTAACCCTGTATTTATTCCCAAAAGAGAAAAGCTTGAAGTAGCAATACGCATACTGTTTCCAGCTCCTAACACTGTTTCCCTGGCCCTTGTCCCCAGTACGACTTTGTAGAGCTCCTGGACGGTAGCAGGTTACTTGCAAGAGAACAGCGGAACCTGGTAGAATCTGAACGAGCGGGGCGGCAGGCAAGATCCGTCAGCCTGCACGAAGCTGGCTTCATCCAGTACTTGGATTCTGGAATCTGGCATCTGGCTTTTTATAACGATGGGAAAAATTCTGAACAGGTGTCTTTTAACACCATTGTTATAGGTAGGGGCCTTCTTCAAAGCATCCTTTTCCTCCTCTGGCCTAAACTCTGGGCCAAACAGAAACTAAGCCATCTTTACCAAACTTGAGGGGTTTTTAGGGTGAGAAAGCACTCACAAAAGGAACTAATGTTTAATTGCTCGTTTGTGGCTATCTGGCAAGCCTTGATGCTCTGTAAGAAATGTAAGTTCCTGAGGGGAAACAAAGAATCTCAAGAGAGCTTCAAAAGTCTTCACTTGAAGAGCCACTGCTTTATGTCAGGTTAACTCATAGAAATGAGTCAATTTGGGGGTTATGGAGGGAGCCCACCCGTAGTTGCATCAGCATCTAACTAAAATGAACGGAGTGGCCTCTTCTGAGAGAGGCGGGCCCCTCACAAGTGCTCCCTCTGTCTCTCTTCTTCAGAGTCTGTGGTGGAGTGCCCCCGAAATTGCCATGGAAATGGGGAATGTGTTTCTGGAACTTGCCATTGTTTTCCAGGGTTTCTGGGTCCGGATTGTTCAAGAGGTATGCAAGTTACATTCTCTCCTTAAGCCGATATCAATAAGCTGTAGACACACATCGAATTGAGAGAACTCAGCAACACGGGGAAGAAAAGGTGTGGGAATGGCACGTCACTTGTCGTTCGGGAGGCTCAATGGAAAACATGGCTGTTGATCCCCCTGTCGTGTGTTGTTTCACAGCAGCCTGTCCGGTGCTCTGTAGTGGCAATGGTCAGTACTCCAAGGGCCGCTGCCTGTGTTTCAGTGGCTGGAAGGGCACCGAGTGCGATGTGCCGACTACCCAGTGCATTGACCCGCAGTGCGGGGGTCGTGGGATTTGCATCATGGGCTCTTGCGCTTGCAACTCAGGGTACAAAGGGGAAATCTGCGAAGAAGGTAAGCATGTCAGTATTTACCGAACCCGATTGTTATCCCCAGAAAGAAACGGATTAAGTCTGTAATCTTCACTTTAGCAAGTGAAGCTCTCTTTCACATGCTTCTTTATGAAAGCAATGTTTATTTCCATATTTATGAATGAGTTGTTTTATTAACGTTTTTAACTAATAAAAAGAATAAACACCAAAGGGCCCTTTTGCTCTGTGCCTGTACCATGAGTAGCTCTTTTTTTTTTTTTTTTTTTTTTGACTCTGAGAAAGTAAGCTGGCATTTGTGTCTTGAAACTCAACAAAGGACTGGCTTGTTGTTTCTTTTTAGCTTTTTGCATTAATGCCGACTTCTTTGGCATCTCTAGAAAGAAAGAACAATTGAATGCAATGTAATGAATAAGAACAACATTGTAGATTTGTCCCATCACCGTAAAAGATGGTGAGAGTCTAGATCCTGTACTGTAAAGTGCAGTTAAACTGGTGTAGTTTTCTTTTTCCCCCAGAAAGCAAAAAAAAAACCGCCATTTCCATTCTCTAATCAAATTGATTTTATTGATCTGCACTCACAAACTAATGCAATTAAGTCTCTGGAATTAAATTTTCAGGCCATTGACCATACAAGTGTAAAGTTTTATTGAGTCGAATTGCTAAATTAAATCTCATCTTCTAAAGCACATTAAAGTGAATTAAGAAGGATAGAGTGTGCAACTCATTTATTTCTCGAATAACCTGAGGATCCCATACAGCAGTCAGTGGTCAGTGGTCATGGAGCAGATCAGCATGTACGGGTGCTGTTCTCAAAAAGGTACAGTTATGGTACTGCTTAGGCCCCATACAGAGCAATTGTCTGAAACCCCGAGAGCGTGTTTGTCTAATCTATGACAATGACAAGTCCTTGCAAGGGTGTCAGTTCCTTAAATGGCATTGGGTTGTTTCTTAATGCTTGGTTGTGTTACAACTCTCTGCTTTTTCAGAAGCAAGTTCTTGAGAGTGGTAGGGAGATGTGTGATTATGTAAAACCTTCATATGAATTAAATTAAGAGTTGATTCATTATCCTCCATGAACTGTATGATACCCTTCATCTTTAATAAAGCTGTTCTCATCTCTTGACACTAGCGGACTGTTTAGACCCTGGATGTTCTAATCATGGGGTGTGTATCCACGGGGAGTGTCACTGCAATCCAGGATGGGGTGGCAGCAACTGTGAAATACTGAAGACCATGTGCCCGGACCAGTGCTCGGGTCATGGGACATACCTTCAAGAAAGTGGCTCCTGCACTTGCGACCCAAATTGGACTGGCCCAGACTGCTCAAATGGTGAGGACAATCGGTGCGATACGATCGAGTATCCACTGTGATTTACGTAAGATTTCGGGGATTTGGCTTTTCCCGGCACGCTTGTTAAACTTACTTCAATAACCAAATGATTGTTTAGAGATATAACTGTTTAAAGGAATGAAGTAGTTATCTTATCAAAAGGAAATAAGGTTTGGTCATTTATTACTAAGAATTCGCTCTTCTCTATTATTGGTAGGAATTACCTTTCATCTTCAAAAGAGACCTGTCTTCCTCAGTCTCACTGAATCTGTATTACAGACACACTAGTAGCTGGCTGGCCTCAGGCTTACTACATAGAAGAGACTGGCCTTGCACTCACAGTCCTATGCCACCATGCCCAGAAATTCGGGCACTTTATGTCATGCACAAGTAACCTGCAGTTTAAAAAAATAAAGCATATGTAACAACAGAAGGCTGAACATGATCACACTGTAGAGTATATATAAATGCACTTTATAGACACTAGTTCAACATGGATGTTAAGTTATATTGAAAGGGAAATGATAGTAATCTCATTCATTAGCATACAGATACATGAACATACTCAGGCATTAGGGAAATGGACATTGTACAAAATGGTGCTTGCTGCAGTTTTTTGGTTGTTGTTATTGTTTTTGCTTTTTTGGTTTTTTGGGGGGGGTGTTTTTTTGTTTGTTTTTTTGTAATGCTGGTTGCAACTCAGGAACTAATTCCACAGTATTCCCAGTCATTAGTCACACAGTGTGAGAGGATGCCATTCAGCCTAGAAGATTACAGTTTTAATTGGGAGCTAAGATGAGCACACGTGAAATAATTAGGCGCCAGTATAATATCATACCAAGTGTTACATGGAATAATTTGCTAAGCTCAGAGGAGTGATCCCATCTTGATGAACCCTGAAAATTTTCACAGGGAGTTCTATTAACACTTTTCCCTTCATTTAAACATGGCAGTCTCGCGGGAGGGGCACATAAGGGGCCATTTGTGACTAAGGAAACTGCTAGGAAGTGCCTAAGGACTTGGGCTCTGAAGTGGGATACATGTGTTCAGGCCAAGTCTATTTCATGGATCTTTAGTCTTTAGAAAATTACTGCGTGTCTTAGTTTACTCGTGAGGGGACTTTGCAAAAGGTTGGACTGGTAAGATGGCAAGTAGCTTGGAATCAGTAGAATGAAAGGGACAAATATGAGCAGCATTTCAGATGAACAATAGGCAAGACTTTCTGAAAAAATGAGATGCAGAAGTATGGTGAGAAGAGTTGAACGTCCAAAGCAGGGGAAACTGGAGTCCGTATCAGTATCTACAAGAAGCCATGATGTTGGGAAAGAGAGACGGAGTAGAAGCAGGTTGGGATTTAGTGGGAAGGAGAGAAAATGAAGGATATTGAAGCAAAAATAAATACTTGAAAAGAAAAGGAGAGAAGGAATGAGCATAATGAAGGATGAGAAAGGAGGGAAAAAAAGCCTTTCCCAGCCATGCTGAGTAAGTGAAATTGATCTGTGTAAAGCCTAGACTCAGGCATCTCTCCACTCCCCCCCCCCCACTCCCTTGATCTTCCACTTTTCTAACAAACTTAGGAACACGGGAGTCCGACTGTTCAATTTCAGTCAATTTTTGGTTTTGTTTTTTTTTCTTCCAGTGCTGGGTACCGAACTTGGGGGACCTTAAGCATACTTGGGCAAGAGAACTTCGCCCCTAACTGTGGATTCTGCTTGTAGATTTGGTCTTTCAATAGCAATATTTGGGTAGGGCGAGGTATATAACTTCCTTGTGCCTCAAATTCCTTTTTTATAAAATTGGGGTGGTAGTAGCGCTACTTTATATGCTGGTGGTTAAGTTCAGATGTGCTAACAGGGCCAAAACACATAGAATAGAGCCTCAAGCATAGTGTTAGCCTTGATAGCTCTGGACACTGCTGTGGACATTAGCAAACAGTAGTAGTAGTAGTAGTAGTAGTATGTGAGCATTAACTATCAATCCAAAGGCACTTCCACTTAAAAGTGTTCACTGTATTCCCCAAATATCAGAGCCATGAAATGAAATTGTTTTCTTTATTAATATGGCCTAGTAGTCTAAAATAAGACAAAATATTGCCAGGCAAGTCATTCACATGGTTGGGTTGGTTCCCCCCCCTTCCCCCCGAGATTTATTCACCCATTTTTACATGTGTGTGTGAGTGTTTTGCCCAAATGTATGGATGTGCACACATGCATGCCAGTGCCCACCGCGCCCAGAAGAGGGCATCGGATCTACTGAAACTGGAGTTACAGACAATTGTGAGCTTCCGTGTGGGTGCTGGAAACTGAACCCAGGTCCTCTGCCAGAGCAGCCAGGCTCCACATTGTTGTTGTCTTTAAAGACAGGGTTGGGCAAAACTAGTGAACTTTATAAATTTTGCTTTCCTGGAATTTTGAGAAACTGGGTGGCATCTTTCCTCCTCTGTGTTTCAGAATCAACAAGGCAGAGTCATCTCTGATCCATCAAATGGGATCCTGGAAATAAGCCAAGGAAAGTTTTCTATAAGCTAATTTGTAATAGTTTACAAAGTTTCTTTTCAACCCGAGAGTGAACATATTTTCTCATTCCCCCTCTCTCACTCTCTTCTCCCTCCCTCCCTCTCATTTTCTCCTACCTCCTCCCTCCCTCCCTTTCACTCTCTCCTCCCTCCCTCTCACTCTCTCCCCCTCCCTCTCATTCTCTCCTCCC
>CAJQZJ010032944.1:98415-128786 GCA_907164525.1 Lophiomys imhausi | reverse complement strand
CCCTCCACCCTCCCTCCCTCTCACTCTCTCCTCCCTCCCTCTCACTCCTCCCTCCCTCCCTCTCACTTTCTCCTCCCTTTATCTTTTTTTCTCTTTCCCTCTTCTCCCTCACATTCTCCTTCCTCCAACACTCTCTTCTCCCTCCCTTCTTTACTCCTTTTCTCGCTTTTCCCTCTCACAGTCTTCTCTCCTCCCTCCCTCCCTCCTTTATTGCCTCTCCATCATTGTCACATGCCTCTGAAGGCAGACAGAATTTATTGTGTGTTTATGCCTGCCGTGTAGAAATCATAGCCCAAACCTTCGGCTAGAAAATTCATGACTGCCAGAACAATTAACATGTTAAGATAAATAAGAAAATCATAAGAGAGAGTATTTACCCAATGTTCTCCTGGTTATAAATTCTACTCTCTTACTGAATCTAGATATCTGGAGGTCATTTTCATGGTACCAAAAGAGACAGTCGCCGACAGTGTTTTCCTTTAGAATTCACTTCGTTAAAAACCTTAGATTTATATTGCTAGCAAATGTTTAGCCACATGTGTAAGTAAACAGTAAAAAGGAGAAAAATAAATGCTTGATAATACACTAAGTCTGTATTCACTTGGCTTGTCTGGTTTTCTTAACAAATAAATACGTATTTTAGCCTGGCAGTGGTGGTGCACGCCTTTAATCCCAGCACTTTAGAGTCAGAGGCAGGTGGATCTCCTGAGTTTGAGGACAGCCTGGTCTACAGAGTAAGTTCGAGGACAGCCAGGGCTACACAGAGAAGCCCTGTCTCAAAAACATTTTTAAAGAAATACATATTTTAATTATAAGAGTCAAAATAAACATTTGGTTATTTCTAAAAGTTTACTTACTTACATGTCTAGCTCCTGTACTTTGGGGAAAAACAACAACACCAACAACATTCCACAAAGGAAATCCACAAAATGGATTACTTGAGTTGTAAAGGCTCTTGGGGAAGGTGTGTCGTCCCTCGGGAGTACAGCTCTATCAGAACTCACTGTACACTCAGCCCTCCTGAAATGTCCTTACTCCACTCTCCTCCAAGCAGCAGAGTGACGCATGGGATGCTCACTAGTTTGCTCCATGTAAGTCTTAAAATGGCTAAATATGGCATCCCTCTTCATAAAATCATCTTGCAGGGAATACCAAAAATAAATAAATAAATAAATAAATAAATAAATAAATAAATAAATAAATAAATAAATAGATAAATAAGTAAGTAAATAAGTAAATAAATAAATAAATAAGTTAGTCTTAGTTCAAATATTAAATTGGGTATCTATATCCTCATTATTTTATGTGTTTAAATTTCATATCACCCATGCTAATATGATTCTTTTATAGTTGAGAATCTAAATAAAAATTCTATCTAAATTTAAAAAAAAATGTGGGTGGAGAACTTCATTCTGTTCATGTTTATATTCTCGATTCAAAATGGAAGTGTAAGACATTAAACCCAACATCTAGAATGAATAAGGAATGAAGTGTTCTTTTTGGAGAATAAGATTAAATATAGAAAAATATTAAACTGAATTGTCAGCTATGAAAAGACAGAAAACTTGATGTAAACAGCGATGATCTCAAAGTGCTCCTGCTCACCCTGTGAACACCCAGTTCTGACAGCTGTGTGGTTCTTATTTGCAGCTCATCCAAACATTACTGTTTACTTACACATGTGGCTAAACATTTGCTAGCAATATAAATCTAAGGTTTTTAACGAAGTGAATTCTAAAGGAAAACACTGTCGGCGACTGTCTCTTTTGGTACCATGAAAATGACCTCCAGATATCTAGATTCAGTAAGAGAGTAGAATTTATAACCAGAAGAACATTGGGTAAAGCTATTTTAAAAAAAGAAAAAAGTGAATTATTTTCATGATAAACTTTATAGGTTTGAAAGCAACAAAGTTTCCCTCTATCTTCATCAGTGGTGTGTCCATTAATTAGCCCTTCAATTCCACTTCGATTAAATTAACTCTAATTAATAAGTTCATTACAAAGATTGACGCACCTTGCTCAAAGCCAGTGTGTTAAACGCTGATAAACAACTTCACCCTAATGAAAAATTGATTTGATTGAATAAAAGGGGGAACCTCCAAAAACTCTTCTCCTGGTGCTGAGTTGGTGTTGTGTTTCTCTGAAGCTAATCAAACCATCTTGGCCTCTTAATCAAAAATTTAATTCGAAAGAGCTAAAAAAAAGGGGAGGGGGTATGAAAAATAAAAACAGAGATGCAATCTTCCAGGTAATGCCCTGAGTGTTGTTTATAAGAAATGTTACAGTTCTTACAGTGCCTTACTATAATGTCAAAAGTAGATAAGAATGGTGCCCAAGAAATATCATGTGGGGACTGAGTGTGGAAATAGGAGTGTGGAAAAGGTACTGCTTTTAATTGTAAGGAAATAAGGCAGCCATCTCTTTTCTTTTTGTTACAAATGATTTTGGAATGAGAACTGAAATTGGAACAGTAGTTTTACTGTCTTAGAACAAAACCCACAGTTAGCTTTATATATAAAGAATAAAATCTCAAATACCCTTCAGGGTCCCTTCTCTCTCTCTCTCTTTCTTCCTCTTTCTCTGTTAGACTTAGTTAAATTAAGCTCTTAAGAAAGCTTTATATATATATATATATATATATATATTTTAAAAAATTACTTCAGACATCTGAATTCTTTTTAAAGGCTTAATCTGGTGTTACATAATTTGAAGGCATTTGGTCATTGTGAGCCTTTCAAAAATTCCAGTAGTTGAAAATCCTTTTTTTCAAATGACAGAGTCCATGTGTGTATATATGTTATTAAACGGTTTTTCTATTATGTGAGCTAGGCAATTTGTAGCTGTCAAGAGTACAAATTTACTAAATAGGAAAAACAACATTTCCTCTTATTTAACCAGCATGCTGGTGTATGTGAGCAAGCTAAGGTACTTTCTATAATAGAGTCTCCGGATATTTAAAAAAATTTATGCCATGGGTTTAGCAATCAGTCCTTTTTCATTTCTCAGTAATTGTGTATAATGCAAGTCCTGTTAAGTACTTGACACACTTAGCTGCTCTACTATCTCCACATTTTGGTGAGGATTGTTTTTTCTTGGCTGCCAAAGGGTAACCTTATATTGTTTATAGATGACTATTCTATGTACATAGTATGTTGTGTATAAAAAAATAACTTTATATATGAAGAAAATTTCCCAAACCATTGTCACGTGTGTTTAATGTACTCGCATGGCCATATATAAAATTAAAGGAGATGAAAAAATGTAAAATTCCACCATTCACAGTTGCTACTCATTGGTGCTGAAATTAGCTTATTGTGAAGTAGAGTGACTTTGTTTTTCTGTTTGACAAATGTAAGATATAACTCCTAATAATTCTCCTTCTCCCTGCCCCCCCCCCCCAACCCATTCCTTTCTCTTTCCTGGATTCCTCTGTTTTCAAAACAGAAATATGTTCGGTGGACTGTGGCTCTCATGGTGTTTGCATGGGGGGTACTTGTCGCTGTGAAGAAGGCTGGACAGGCCCAGCATGTAATCAGAGAGCTTGTCACCCTCGCTGTGCCGAACATGGGACCTGCAAGGACGGCAAGTGTGAATGCAGCCAAGGATGGAACGGAGAACACTGCACAATTGGTAGGCCAGCCAGACTTCTAGCTATTAATCTATTTCTTTTTTTTTTTTTTTCGCCTGTGCTGGGACCATGTCTACCATTTACATGATAGACAAGCAATCTGCCACCAAGCTCCATCCCTACCTTTACTTTATGAGCTTCCTCCCTGTCTTCCATCCACTGCAAAAGAGGTCAAATTCTTGGCTGTTTTTCAGCTTGAAAGAAGCTCTCCTCTTCAAATTATTTCTAATTTTCTTCTATAGAAAAGAGGAGTTTTGTCTTTAATTACTCTCTGCATTTTGCAGTGTTAATTCATTTCTTGTTAGAGAATCTTGCCTGGGTGCAAGATGTAATTATTTGTATTTGTTCCTTAGCATGATGGCCGCAGAAATGGACTCAAATAAAGGAATTTCAGGTTCTTTGTTTACGAGCCATGCGTTTTGGTCAGGCATAAGGTACATATGCACATCGAGCACAAAGTGCTGGCCTGGCCACCATGGTGTTGCTTCATCATTAAATACTGTCTGCTAGTATTCTGTATTGATTTTGCACCTCCTGATAGCTATCAGATTTTCTACTTTACGTATTTTTTAATTTTCCTAAATACATGGGCTTGCTGATCCCCTTATATCCCAGCGTCACCTTGCTTAGTCTTTTGGTACTCCGAAAGAGTTTCTACCAACAAGGTTTGATCTTTTTTGTTTTTAATGGCTTTACATTGCAATTTCATTAGAAGTAAAATAGAATAAGCCCAAGTGTAGTTGTTCTTTATATGCCTGACACTTCTTCAACCTATAGGTTGAATAAAATATTAGCCATATCTTTCACACCAAAATATTAGCCATATCTTTCAGACCAGTGGATTTCATAAAAGGAAAAAAAGTGGTGAAAGAGTATCTAGAACAAAGCCGGGCGGTGGTGGCGCACGCCTTTAATCCCAGCACTTGGGAGGCAGAGGCAGGCGGATCTTTGTGAGTTCGAGGCCAGCCTGGTCTACAAAGTGAGTCCAGGACAGCCAGGGCTACACAGAGAAACCCTGTCTCGAAAAAAACAAAAAAAAAAAAAAAGAGTATCTAGAACAAATAAACCACCTTTTCAACATATGCAGAATTCCTTTCAATTTACATTGCATTCAATTACAGAACTAAAATCCTCAACTAATAAAGTACATAAAAAAGGTAAGGCAGGTCATAAATATCTGCCTCATTTCATTAAAAGTATCCATCATTAATTATCAATGACAGACTGACAAAAATTTCAGAAGGTAAGACACCTTGCTTTCTCTAATAATTTGTGATCATCGGGTAAAATTTGCTGAAACTGTTCAGGAGTGTGTCAGTAACTTAACGTGTTCTTCTGATGTGTGCATGTGATGCACTTCTCATGTGGCATACAGGAATTGGGCAAGCCAGAATTTTCATCATGGGAAAATTGAAATCACATACATGTTATTAAAATGTCACAATTGTACAGTCACATGCATATACCTATCCCCCTGTCCCCTACACACACACACACACACACACACACACACACACACACACACACACAATTGAAAGTTAATCTTTTTTTTTTTTTAAGTTAGCATGATTCTGTCTTTACCAACTTAATGTTAGGCCCTTTTCAGTGTTGTTGGCATCTCTGAAATCTGTTTCAAGGGTCCCAGCACACCGCCATATTTGGCGATCTTCCGTGAAGAGGTGATTGGATTCATGACTATAGTTTATGATGATCAGAAAGAGGGAAGGGTACACCAGAGCCTGGAGTCACGAGGACCGCTAGCCTGTCCCCAGATTGAGAAGCAATCAGTGTGTGTGCAGAATTTCTGCCAAGCAAAGAGCATCTGAAGCTCCACGCCTGAATCTCAGCCCTCACACATTAGAGACACAATTACAAAAATATGCTTCTTATATCACATGACCTCATCACAAATTAACTCTAGCTAGGAGAAAAAAAAATTCTATTTCTCACTATATATCTCAAGAAGTACAGCAGATACATGCAGTTAGCTTTAAAGAATCAGAAATGTCCCAGAAAACTACTAATAGGCACGTCTGACTTGTCACCCAGTAGCTACCCAACAAGCTATTCTGTGGCTGGTGTCCTCATTGCACTGGGAGTTTTATATGGTTAAGAGTTTCCTATGGATAAGTTGTCCCTAAACAATTTCCTAGTTGTTTGGATACACACAGGATTTTTGTCAGTACTGGATTGTCTTTTTTATTTCAGTTGAACGTCTCTTGCATTGTTGGTTAACAATTCTGTTTTCTACTGTTTTCATTAATTGTGTTGCTTTACACTCCAGTACAGGAAATAAAGGACCTGCTTGGATATGAACCTCTTAAAAGATGTAGAGCCCTTTTCAGGCTGAGCCTATAGCTCTGTCTGTGATAAAATGATTGCCCAGCATCCACAAGGCCCTGGGCTCAATTCTCAGCACCACAACAAACAAACAAACAAACAAAAAAAGGCGTAGAGACCCTTTTAAATCCTACTTTCTCTTTCATGCTATTAGGACGATTCCAGTCTTGTCACACAAAGTGCCTTTCTTCTGTCTGCTTGTGTGTGTGTGCCACAATGAAGCCCAAGGGCCACTTGTGAGCCGCCGGCGAAGCAACCATGAAACGGTGGAGCGCTTTCTCATTTGGGACCGTTCCGTGCAGTCCCTCTCAGTTCAGACACACATCTAACTAAAAGAAACTGTTTATCTTATGAGAGAATACTCATAAATCAGCAAGATTTTCCTTCCTTTATCTCCATATTGTATGTCGTTTCATAGAATACAAACAGGGAGGTTAATTGAAAATGAGGTGCAGGAGAAATTAAACAATTAAGAGCACACAGTGGTTCTCAGTTGAAAACAAAAGAATATTCCATCAGTCATCTCACTGTCTTCACAAACTCAGTTCCTACTTTCATAAAACCACGGGCATGTTGACAGTAAATTTGTTAGGAATTCAGAGTCCTCAGTGGACACTGGCTCCTGCCTCGGAGGATTCCATCCTGATATTTTTATTAGTGTACTCATGTGTTCCTCTTGTTACAGATCACAAGTTCAGCAGATTAGGTGTGTTCATGCACAGGACTTGTGCCAAGTTCCTCCTATCTTGGGTTTCGTTTATTAGTAAAGCATGCAGATGGGAAATAAAGCAAGGGGAGACTGATTTTCAGCAAAACCACGATTAAAAGAGATCTCTTTCTCTTCCTCCCTTGAAGGCACTTGGGATTGTTGGGCCCTTTTATGAATAAAGAAATAAAGGAGGTTTTAATGAAAGAGCCACATGCACACAGACAACAGTGCTTGTCATTAACATGGTGTGACACTGACAGCACCCAGCACTAGTGTAACTCTGAGGTTGAAATGTCATTTATGTTGCGGCTCATCCACAGGTGAAAGGATTATCCTCACGTGTTCCTGTGTTTGTTTCTCATGAGACAGGAAACATGCAAGGATATCACAGAAGGCCCCCCAGAAGCAAGTCAGAAACATGTGAAATGAAATTAAATATCTTATAAATAACGGCTGGAGTAGCTTGAATGTCATGTGGCTGTCACTATATTTAAGAAGGTCAAACGATTTTGAAGTGAGTCCAGCCTAAGACTAGCGTCCGATAGTTCAGATCCGTGAATTCTGAGATGCTAGTGAGTGGTAACCAAACTGAGTGACATCCTATCACAGTGTTTAACTGGGCTGAGAACCTATAAACATGAGAGGTTGGTTTGGTTCAGTCTCCTGGCTTAGGAAGAAGGGACGACTGTAGGCAGTTGCCCCGTACCTCCACTTAAGTGGCCACAGAAGCAATGCAAATACTGCATGAGGACCTACTAAATGATGTTTATAAGCAGAGGGCAAAACCAACTGAATGCTCTGGGCAGCAAGAAGTCCTAACTGCCTCATTTTGAGTATTCGTTAATCCATAACTTTCACAAAGGCCTCTCTTTTTAGTATTTACTGAAATGGTTTTTCCCTGTGTTGTCCATTCATATCTATCTCAGTTCACTGGAGACTAAACATGAGATTGAGGCCTGAAGAAGCCATGGGGGTGTTGAATAACATTGGATTGTTCTCTCCCATGAAGAGTTGTCACAAGAAGGCTCAGCTCTGCCAGCTCTGTAGGTGGCTGGGTGTCTTCTCAAAGCTGGTCAGTATTTTCCATTTCTCCAGGGAACAAAAGGGAGAAAATGGACTGATATTAGTAACAGTGAAGATCCACAGGTTGGAGAACATACTTACCATACAGAGCAAACTCCCTCTGAAATATTCAAATCTCCAATCCAGCAAATCTTAACAACCCCAGAATTCTGTAGGTGTAGAAGACTGGCGGTTTTGTCTCCTCTTTTGTGTTATAGCTTTGGGGTTATTTTTAGAAGGGGCTTTTTTTTTTCTTTCCATTCCACCCATTATCCCAAAAGATGAAGCCTTTTGGATCTTTGCCCTATCTGAAGGACCCTCAAGGTCTTTTACAGTTCTAGGATGTCTTAACTGTTGATGGTTTCTGCTGAATATGCAAAGTTATTAGGAATCGTCTTCACTTTTTAAGACATCCTGAGATCCACTTTGTAGATACCACCTGCCTCTATCAGTTTTTACGTGTGAATCCATTTCTTTGCCCATTAGGAGTCATTGACCATCTTCTTTACCATACTCATTGAATACCTTTCCATTTAAAAGGCGATATAACTTTTTCTTAATACACAGGCTTGAAATTTTTCAAAGATACGCCTTTAAGTCATTTCTGTAAGACGGCATGACCAGTGTCTTCTCTGTTCTTTGCCTAGATTGGAGTCTTTCTTCTGATGTAAAGTGATTATAATAATTGATATTTAAGTGGGAAATTAGAGTGTAGTGTTCTGATGTCTGGGAACCTGTGGACTTGCATCCTTGCTGACTTTGAGCTATTCATTTACACTCTACATATGTTTTCTTTTACAAAGAATGTGAATGTTGCATACATCAAAGGATTGTTTGAATTAAATGAGATGGTATCCTATCACTTACTCAAGTGCCTATCCAAGAGAGTTCAATAGTTTTGAGTTTTAATTTTCTTAAGAAGTATGAATAAGATAAACTGCGTGGTTTAGGTGCTGAATTTTTTTTTTTAATTGTGAAACCAGTCAGGTGTGGTGATACAGATCCATAATCCCAGCATTCAGGATGCTAATGTAGGAGGATCACAAGTTCAAGTTCATCCCAGGTACATAGGGGGACACTGTCTTAAAAAATGCACAATTTAAAAAAAAATTCCAAAGGCATTTACTCAAAGAGTTATAGAATTCCCATTGTGTTATAAGACAGAAGGTTATGTCAGGGTAGATATTGTTTAACAAGAAGCTGTGCATGTCTGGGTTGGGATTTTTTTTTAAGCATGATAATAATGAAAGAAAGGTAGAGTATATTAGGGTATTTTTCTTCTAGTAATCTCAAATACAGAGCTGTTTATTGAACAATATTGATTTTTTTGCATGTACTTTGAGACAATTCAAATGAAAATTTGACCTAGGGGAAATAGTTTGGGTTTTTTTTTTTTAATGCTACAAAAGACCAGCTATTTGTTTTTATTCTAATTCTTAGTACATTGGGAAACACGGTCATTAATGGTCACAAGACGTGCTTTGTTTGCTCAGACAAAACCTAAGTATACTGTACTCCACAAACTTTGGTTAAACAGCGTGGTTGCTCTGCCCTTTGGGATTCTGAAGACAAGAAACACAAAATGAAATGTAGCAGTTGGGGAGTTATCTGCTGAGCTGAATGGGAGAGAAAGGGACCAAAACCTTTGCCACTGTGGCCAGCATAAGTCGGTGCTCCAGTTCATATCTCAAACAATACTTTTTACTATAAGAGCAATATTTTTTTAGACAGATGAAGAACTAAGTGACAGTTTTGAAAAATAAGAACTTGTGTTTTGCTTACATTACAAATTGAGTGGTTTTTGTAACTTGCCCCAGTTTTTTTTTTTTTTTTTGTAATGTTACCTCCTCCAGATTTGTAATTAATTAATATAATAAGAAGACTGCGTGGAATTTTTTAAGGATCCTTTTGTTCGAATGTTATTTATAATCACTATGCACACGCACACGCAAGTGGGTAAGAGTTATCACTACACAGCTGCGTGCCCTGGGAGCATTCAGTTTCCTGTCAGCAAGGGATATTGGGTTAGAGAACAGTCATTCCATGTTGCCTGAGTCTTGGACCAAGCCAGCTTTACCATGAAGTTGTTGAAGCATTAAGTATCGGGGTCTCTGGCTCTCACTCACTTTGTGGGCCTCTTCTAAGGTCCCACAAAGGGACCATGACTTCATAAAGCCATGTGTTCCTATGACATTTACAGGTCACTTAGGACCTCTGTCTCTTTGTATCCCAGCTTCCTTTCCAACACACTTTTCCTTGTGCACAGCAGCTCTAGAATAGCTGTAGATACTTTATCAACTCCACTAAGGAAAAAATGAGCTAGTAGATACATTGAGTTAAGGTGGGATGAATTACATTTATGGGGTATGTAATCATTTCTGTCTGTGGTTGTTACTGAAGATAGTCCTAATATTCAGAAATATTCCTGCCATCCACTGACTTACCTGGAGCCATATATTATCAGGGTCAGAGAGTATATGAAGATATGATGTGTCCTGAGGAGCCTGCAGCAGACAAAAATAAATATTGGAGTAGAAATAAGGCTTTGAGTATATGGAAATAGAATTCTTATCATCTTACATATATAAATCCCTTTAAATAGTTTTCCCTAATTAGAATACACTAGTTAGATAGCTGGGTGTGGTGGTGCATGCCTTTAATCTTGGCACTTGGGAGATAGAGGCAGGTAGATGTCTGTGAGTTTGAAGACAGCCTGGTCTACAGAGTGAGTTCCAAGACAGCCAGAGCAATACAGAGAAACCCTGTCTCAAAAAAAAAAAAGAAAAGAAAGAAAGAAAGAAAGAAAGAGAGAGAGAGAGAGAGAGAAAGAAAGAAAGAAAGAAAGAGAGAGAGAGAGAGAGAGAGAGAGAGAGAGAGAGAGAAAGAAAGAAAGAAAGAAAGAAAGAAAAGAAAGAAAGGAAAAAAGCCTGTTGGAAAAAATAGAACTCATATCGTTTCATATGTGTTGTAACTTTTTTTAGGTAAGCCATTCTCTTTTGAGGATTTTATCCTGAAGTTTGTCTTTAATAATGAGATCATCAATAGTGAAGTCACACGTGCTTGGAAGTTCAGTGTGCCACTGAATCGTGAGCCTGTTACAAAAGGGTTTCCTATTTACATGACACGACATACTGACATTGGCAAAGATAACAACAAATAAAGCAAAAACACTCTTTGAGAAGGAGAAAGCAGATAACACGTGTCATCAATTTACAGTATGTCGGATCAGCTTGTTACACAATAATAAAAAGTCCTGAAATCTATATTAGTGCTAAAAATTTACATGACATTGCCAATAACAAATTCCAGAGCCAAATGAAACTTTTCTAATCAACGATCTAATCAATAATAAACATCAGTTATACTTCACATTTGAGTGAAGACCAAATTATCTTTCCCAACTCTAGAAATATTACAAAATCATTGTCATTTTAAGGAGGCAAAGTGAATGTTGTCAGTCATAGAGAAAACGGCTGCTGGAGACATAACTTTTCTGATATTTATGCTACTCGTCAACTTAAAATTTCTGTCCTTTATGGTCATTTCTCTTGTTCCAAATAATTCTTTACTTGTGTATGGTACTTCATCTATCTTGATGTTACTTTTCTTAAAGACACTCACATCCCAAGTTATAAAATTTAAACACCTCCCCCCAAAAATAAACTGTGTCCCTTTCCCCCACTGTTCGTGTGCTATCTGTGACATGATAGGTAGTTACAGAGGTCTCCTGGGTCTGTTTCCTCATTAGCAAGCTAAGAGCGAAAATAACTGTCTCCCTCCTGGAGTTGCTGAGAGTATTGGGTGGATTAAAATTACAGTGGGCACAGTAGAGGCGCAGAGTAAACACTACATAGGGGCGCCTTACCATTGCCACTGCTCTTGGAGTATTGGGGATGACATTAATGGACTGAGGGGAATGCTTTCCTCCTAAATCATCTCACCCCCTTTGTTCATTCCCCTTGAGAAACATGGATGCCTGCTAGGTACAAGGATTAACTCCTTCTTTTCCCAGTACACTGGAAGGAAAACCAATAATGCCTCAGTAATCTGTCGTCCACAGTGGATGGGTCATCATGGAGCCATTGGGTGTGGAGTTTATCAAAAGGAAATTTTCCTAAGCCTTCTGGGCAATAGAAAGTCAGACAGGCTGAAAACCCTTCCGTGGAAGGTGCAGAATGCGGGCTAGTTGAGAATCGTCCTGTTCAATAATGCCAAATTAGTAAAAGGCTGGATGTGACTGGGTGATACTGGTTCCTGAGGTGGGGGAAGCCCCCTTCTGAGTTCACTGGCCATCATCCTTGTTCTGGAAACCAATCTAGTTTTCCGATGTCTGATTTCTTCTATCAAGGTGACCTTAATGTCCATCCGGGACCTGTCCAATATTATTTTTCTCATTTGAGCCCTGACTTATTCATGTAACAGTTTTATATGCACTACTTTGTCCTCCATAATACCTTCAGAACTGATTTTTCTTTTCTTAAATGAAGTCCTTTAGTCTCCTCGCCACAAGTGCAAACCTGCTTTCTCTGACGTCTCTAAGAGATGGGCTCCCTCGTTGATTAGGATGTCATTGCTGTCTTCACTCATCAGGGTACTCTGAAAACTTCATCAGAGATGTTCATTTCTCCCATTCATCTAGTATCACTGGTTTAGTTTACCTTCGAGTGGTTCTTCTCCCTCCCATATGAATTGCCCTTTGTATTAGTTTGATTTATTTTTTCCACATATATTTCTTTCATCACAAAAGGCCATGGAGCTGTGGGTTCACCTCAGTGATGATCAGGGTTGCAAGCAGGGGCACAGCTTGCTCTCTGCCAATGTCTTTTACTTAATGGTCTATAACCCTCTGACTGAGAGAGCAGTCATCTTACAAAAACTGATTCGGTGTTTCTGGTGGAACTCGATTAAGTTGGACTCTGTTTGTGACATGGTTTAGTCTCAAATGTTACATGTCAAAGCTTCTGACGCATTTGATTTCCGCTTTTATAATCCATATCCATAAAACACCAGAGTTGTAATAAATTTGCACACTTCAATGAAGTTTTTGTGAAATATGTTACAACATGAATGCCATACTAATCTGTTCTGCCTTTCTCCATCAACATTGACTTCCTTTGTATGATGTATGTATGATAATATAATGTGTAAAGTACCAAATGATTAAATTATACCCTCATACCATTCAAATTCTCAACCAAAAAAAAAAAAAAAAAAAAAAAAAACTTGGATTCAAACTTTCATTTGCCTTTGCACCTGTCTTGCTGTAGAATTGGTATGATCGTTGTCCGGGCAGTTTTGGCAGATGTTCTCCAGTCATGAGGAGGTCATATTCCTTCGGGTACCCCATTTCCTTATCCCCACGGATGGAGTGGAATGTGAGCATAGTCAGCATTTGTGATTGGCATGCGCTTGTCTTCTGCACAACCTCACTGCTTCTGTCTCATCCTTGATGTTATGATTTGTTAGGCAGCACCATCATCAGCGCGAGACTGTCAATCAGAAGGCAACAGCCACTGAGAGGTGCATCTTCATGACAGGTGTATCACTCAGGGACTGTTAATGTGCTCCGTACTTTAGGAAAGGATACCAATAAGATATTTGCAAGTCAGTTGTGAACATCAGTGATTGTCCTATGTTTGAATGTTTTTGGTTCTAGCATCCATTTTTCCAAGCACGTGAATTACACATTGCCAGTAAGGATGGTACGTTCAAGTTCTTTCAAAGAAGCCTTTCTCACCTAGCTTACCTAGCCCTCATATGAAAAATGCACTCTATCTTATGCTGAAAGGTTACGTTCAGATTCCTCTACAGTCCACCACCTCTGTTAGAGCTTGGGTCCCAAATTGACCTAAATTAAGCTTTTTCTCACCCAACTTACTAGAAGGCATCTTGGCTTCAGAAGCATCAGCTTCTAGAAAAAATAGAGGGTTAAAGCACCTAAGAGTTTTCTCAAGTGGGAGCAATGCAGAATAAAATGCCAGTGATTTGTGTTGTTAGTTGAAAATAGCCTCTTTCCACCTGAGAACAGTTTCCTTTTTACCTGCCGGTTTTTGTTGTCTGATTTCTTTTTCTATATAATTTTTTATTTGTTTGTTGATTGGGTCTTTTGTTTGTTTTTGTTTTTCAAGATAGAATTTCTCTGTGTATCCCTGGCTGTCCTGGAACTTGCTCTGTAGACCAGGCTGGCCTCTGCCTCCTGAGTGCTGGGATTAAAGGCATATGCCACCAACACTTGGCCTATATATATTTCTTAAAGTTTATTGGTCTTTGAGAGTTTCATAACATTTTAATAGTATTCAACCCCACTTCACTAGTCACCAAAATTTTTGTCCATTTTTTTAATCCATCAAAACCAATTGGTGCTCCCCCAACATTCTTAGACATAAAAACACACATAAAAGCACATTTGTGTGTGTTTTTCCACTGGGGTGAGGCCAACTTACCAGGGGCTTCACCCTTGGAGAGAACTCTCTCCTCCTCTCCCAGCAGCCAACAGCTGCCAGTAGCTCTGGGGTGGGAATTGATGCCCTATTCCCATCTCCATGCTGGGATTTGGTCTGACTTGAGCCTGTATGTATGGGTTTTGTGCAAGCTGTCACAACTATTGTGACCCTATATGTGTTCAGCTGCCCTGCTATGTCCAGAAGACAGTTTATTTTCAGTCATCCACTGTCTCTGACTCTTACACCCTTTCTACCCCATCTTCCACAATAATCCCTGGGCCTTGGGAAGAGGAAGTCAGGTATATACATCCCTTTTAGGGTTTAGCATTCTGTAGTCTCTTAATCTCAGCACCTTAGCCAGTTGTGGGTCTCTCTCTCTTGCATCATCTACCCCAAATAGAAGTAGGCATGGGGTCCATGTTCCTTAGACAGTCATGGGGACCTACTGTAAGGTAGGTAAGTTAAATTAAATTATATCCTCATACCATTCAAATTCTCAAAAAAAAAAAAAAAACACCCAAAAACCTTGGATTTGGATTTTTATTTATATTTGCACCTGGCTTGCTGTAGAATTGGTAAAGTCATCCAATGGACAGTCTTGACAGGTGTTCTCTGGTCTTGAACTTCCAGTAAATTCCAAAGACAAGTTTGCCTGTGCTGATAGTTCATCCAAATGCAGTGACTCCCCATCTTTGCGTATTTACTGTATTCACAGATAATGGTGTGACTGAAGCCAATTTTTTTCCTGTGGTTCTTCAGGAGAGGGTCACTGACCCTCTCTCCTGTTTCAGTGCCTCTTTATTGAAACTGGAAAACAACTGCCTGAAATATGGCTATCATTTCTGGGACTTAACAAGCATGTGCCTTGGGTAAATTAAGGAGCAAAGGAGGTCCTTACATATGAATACTTTGCCAGATGCTTTTCCATTAAACTCTGTTGGTTGAATGAAATTAGTAAATAATTATGTTGGTGGGGAACCTACTACTGCCAAATGTGATATAATGCCTTCCTTTAACAACTGAGCCTAATTTTTTCCTATACACTAAATTAGTTTTTTTAGGGCAATCTACATTGCAAATTGACCTATTTGCATTAAAGCTATGCCTACTTGTTCTGATTTGTCAACACCTCTTTTTTCCTTAAGTCTTTAACATTAAGCATGGGTGGGCAAAGCCATCTGCTTATGGAGCTCGCCTGCAGCTCTATCAGTTAACACACGAGACAAGTTACAGCTGTTTAATTGTTAACGGTGCCGAATGATTCCCTTTCTATCCAAAGTTAATATTTATATATGTGTCCATAGAAAGCATGTAGTTAAACATAAGTTATCTAGTTGTGAATTAATGATGGCAGGTATTGGTCCATCAGTCCCCACATGAATAGTGAGGTAGAAAATAGTGCATTCCACGTTCAGTCCAGCTCTCGACTTGTAAGTAAAGTCCCCAGCAATGGTGACCAAGCATGCGAGCCATCCACTCCCCATACATCTGTCCATGGACAGGAAAATGGCACCATATAGCTGTCACACAATGTGAAAAGAGAACAACCTATATGGTAATCTCATATACTTTATCTCTTTCCGGTACTCCAATGTAGCATCTCTCAAGTGACTGGCGTAAGCCACACAGTGAAAGCCTGTATGTCCAAGTTCATGTACACATGTCACCCACGCTTCTGAAAAGCTTGTCTAGGCTGAGAATGGTCTTCCTGTACTCCAAAATGGTGAGGCACAAATTTAAATTTATAGCAGTCTGCTATAAAAGTTAACAATGTATATTCCATCTGCTCAGTACATTTCATAGTGAAAATAGAATGAAAAATTCCCAGCAAACTCACAATATATATATAAATAGAGACATGCGTGTAAAAGAGGGTAGTTAAAGTCCCTGGTTCTCATATGGTCACTGAAAAAGTAACAAACTTCTAAGCAGATTATTCGGATATTTATCCTATGTGGACACTCAAACTCATTTAGAAAACATTAATTTGCCTTCCTGAATGAAATCACTAGTAATGATTCATTAGTGGTGTGTTTTCATCTTTAAAAGCTGAATCATGAATCGAATTGATTAATATTGTGTAGCTAAGTCAACAGAACTATTTGAGTGACACGGAATAAGAAAGATTTTTTCTTCTTGACACAGCACACACAAAATAGAATTGTGCCCCTCTCAGAGAATGAATTTATTCATATAAAGAATGTTCCCTGCCAAGGGGATATGTATTGAACTGCAGTATGAGGGGCCCACCCTGGCATTCATAGGCCAGAGCATATTTCATGCAGTATGCAAAACAAATGAGCAACCCCTACTTCATTTGCTTAAAGCCAAACTTTCCTCTTCTTTCTGGATTCTTAAATAATGATAATAATAATAATAAGTTACGTCATGGGTCTGGGTTTTTCAAATATAAGCTATGAATAAGAATAACTAGTAATACCTACTATCTGCTGAGTGTATACCATGGGCTCAGAAATAATACAAAGTGGTCCTCACAGATTATCTACGTTATAAAGTAAAGCTATTAAAGTGTTCTCAGGAAGCTCAGAGAACTTCATCTGTAGACCTTCTCTATGGGTGTATAGCTACCATACAAGAGAACCCTATTTCAAACCCACAAGGGCCATTCCTGAGTTTATGTGCTGAAGAACTAGCCAAGGCTGCCTGCTAAATCGTTTTCTGTTGCTCATGCATGTTTGTATATAATAGAAATTATTTTTTTCCATAATAAACTAATAACTATTTGTCATAAAAATCTGAATCATCATAGAAACAGATGAAGTAACAGTGATGGCAGTGACTGCTCAGTAAAAAATGCCATGTGTTTATGGTTTTTTTGTTTTTTGTTTTTTTTTTCAGGGAAGTTTGAAAGTTTCTTGGGGAAGCTTTGAACTATATCTGTTAACAGAACTTAAAGTTTGTTAAATAAAAATAACAATTGCAAAACCAAAAATATAGTTTAAAGAACATTAATTTATTCTGGGAAGGATTTAAAGAAGTTTGAAACTTTCTTGCAAAATATATTTATCTCCTTGCAAAATTTAAGTTCATATGTAATTTTCATGTCACCTGAAATTATTAGACTGAATACTTTGTACAGACATTTGACCACTGAAGAATTTACTTGTATAAAATGGGTAGATTAGATGTGTCACTAGTATCTGTTCATGGGAGGGAGGGAAGGCATGAAAAGTTCATATGTGTATACTCATGTGTACTTTATCATTTAATATACATGAACATGACATTCTTTGGAGGAGTATGTATCTACCTCTATGTTTTTGTAAATAGTTTATCTGAGGTGAGCGAAAAGGACAGTTTGATCCTTTTATTTAATATTTTCCTAGACTAAAAAAAAAAAAAAACTGACATAGGAGGTGACTTCTATCTCCATCCGAGTGTTGGAGTTGCTGGCGTGAATCACCACGCCTGGTTTATGTAATGCTGGGGACTGGACACCATGCATCTTAGGCGAGCACACTAGCAGCTGAGCTACATTCCCAGCCCACATTTGTCTTAAGTATTGAATTTTCCCAATAGACCAAGACTGGTGAAGTGATGATTATAGGTAACACGGGATCTGTTCTGAACAGACCAGTAGATCATTTCTGCACTTTCCTCTGATTAGTTTTGTTGGTTTGGGGTTTTTTTTTGTTTGTTTGTTTGTTGGTTGGTTGGTTGGTTGGTTGGTTGGTTTGGTTGGTTGGTTTTGGTTTTTCAAGACAGGGTTTCTCTGTGTAGCACTGGCTGTCCCAGAAGTCAAAATGTAGACCAGGCTGGCCTTGAACTCACAGAGATCCACCTGCCTCTGCCTCCCCAGTGCTGGGATTAAAGGCGTGTGCCACCACACCTGGCTCTGATTAGAGTTCTCAGCTGTGCACAAGCACTGAGGTTCTTGTTTCAGCATCTCAAATGTCTAACTCTTGACATAAAAATTTATAGCACGCACATCCATGTGTGTATTCTGGGGCTTGAACTCGGAGCCTTGCGCACGGTACGCATGAGTGCTACCACTGAACTACCTCCCCGACCATCTGTATTGTTTTCTTGAGAGCATCCCAGGAATTGAACAAAAAAGACATGTATTGGTAGTATGTTTCTGTATATGGTCCAGGAGAAAGAATGGTGCCATTTGTAAAGACTTTCACAAAGCTTGGTATGGTGTGTGCCAGACAATAGGCTTCTCTGGGGACAAGTTCTGCATATGCTGATGTCGGTGGATCTGTGCCAGTATTCTGAGTGTCCCTCTGTGACCCCATTTAAGTAAATAGTCCTCAGACAGGTATATTCTAAAATGAAGGAAATATCAAGTGCTCTCCTGTAGGAGGCCCTGTAACTCGTAATGGCACTTTTCCAAGAGTGCTGATCTCACAAAACATGGGTGATCTTGAAGCATTTTTTTCCTCTATGACCTCAAATATTCTAGCCTGGTTTAAATAAGGAAGTGTATCATTTCACTTTGTGGGAATGTCTTGTTTCAAGTAACATTCCAAACCAGAGTGTGGTCTTTTACCTGGGTAGGTAATGTAAGGGGCAACATATTTATCCAGAAATTTTCATGCACCAAATTTCCAAACTGAAACAAAAACAGAGATGGGAGGAGGAATCAACACAATACCCAAACTGTCAAAGATAGTTGAGGCAAGTCTTCCTGCGAGTACCAGTTTTACAGAGTGAAGGGTCCCTGAGAGAGCATGCTGATGCAACATATGCACCCAAGCTATTTTTCTTTATGTGACACCATCTCACACTTACTAGATGTTGAAATTCAAATTCATTGGCTTCCCTGGATGGTATAGAATATTTTAAATGCTTTTCCCTAATCTTAGAATAAGAATTCTGGGGGGGGGGGGGTTAAAGCATGTTTTAATAGCCCTAAGTAAACTTTTAAGAATATGAAATTATTTTATGGTGTTTAAAATTATGTCAGTATCATACTCCTTTATGGTGTGGTAATTAGTAATAAAACAGTGCAGTGAGTACCAATTAAGGAACATCAACTCAATGGGTATGCGGCTTGCATGCTGATTTAAACGGTTGCTGATTGGAATAAATGGATTTAATATGTACTTATTTGCAGACGGTAGCTTCTCTGTCACCCAACTACGACTGGCACATGAATAATCTAAGAATGATACTTATTTCCAACTTTAATGAGATACTAATGTGAATCATTTTTTTTAGATCCACGCTATCGAAATTATGAAGCTCACAATGCTAAATACAAAGTCTGCCCTCCACTCCTAGGACTTTGCAGTTATAGCCACAGTGAAGACAGGATCCCTTGTTTTGTCATCCAACTGCATTATCCTCTTCCAAAGATAAGACCCTAAGATTGGGTTGTTGCAATTAAAGAGAGGAATATTTCCAACGTGCTTAATCCTCTGTTATATTGATTAGTCTAACTTAACCCTAAGAGTCGATTCAGCAGTCCCATGAAAATACTGCACTTTCTAATATGTTCCAGCCAAGCAGACGGTTGACAGCAGAAACAGTGAGAATCGTTCCTAACCACACACATCAGGAGCTATGCAGACACACACACACACATTTTCTGTTTTCCCTCATGAGCTAGTTAATACGGAACCAATGCGGTTGCCTTTGTTTCTTCTCCATGTTTATGAGACTCTGTGTGGCCGGGAAAGGGAAGCAGATTTCGAATTAAAATCATTCCGAGTAGACTTCCAGACATCCACGTTCCTCCCCAAAGAAGGCATGTGCACTCCTTTGACCTCGTTTTTCTTAGTGAACAGCCTTTTTTAGTTGTACAGCTGAGCAGGTCCTCCTGGTGCAGCGTTTGTAGGTCAGCTGAACTGCTTCTGTTCTTGGTTGTTTTTAACATTTCTTTGCATCTCTTTTGGTTGTGTGTGTAATTGTAGTTGCTTGCCTACTGGTCTTCCAGACTGGGTGTTACAGTAGTTCTTATCCGAAAGCTGTAAGGTACACTGGAATATCAACGACGGTGTAGTCATCCACGTTAGCTTGCATTCCCTCTTTCTTCTTTTCATCTGCCATGTTGAACTAATGATTTCCACTCTGTCAGATGCTTTCATTCAAGTAAATCCCTTGGCCAATCCCAGAGCAAATAGATGACGCACGCGCTGTCTCACTCGGGTACACAGTTCTGGATCCTCTGAGCCGTAAAGGTAAAAATTCGAACATTGGTGGTCACAGAGTACAGGATCGGAGTTTTGCCTGGGCCAGTGGCCACCAGTTTCATCCTAGACAAGTTAATGCTGCATTCTATGCCTCAGTCTCTTCCTCCCTAAAGTGGGAAAGATAACAACACTACCTCTTCACCCACAGGAGGGTGAAAATGTGTCAGCTAATGTCTTGTAAATGCTTAGCATAGTTCTCACGTATAATTAACAGTCAGTAAATGGCAGTTACTGTTAACACCACCGTGTGTAAGTGGATTAGAGTGAGGGTAAGAAGCTGATGGATCACAGTAGGGAAGGATTGTAAAGGAGGTGATGCCCACTTTCTCTTCTTTCCCCACAGATAGCTTCTTCATAGAACATATCAAAGCCTTCATGAGACACATATTTGATCTCTTTCTGTAACACATGTTAAAACGGCATGAAGCAGGCACAAGAATACATCGATTATCCCAATTCTAGCGGTGATATTCATTTATACATTAAGTCATATACATCTGTAAAAATTCATTAAAGCTGTATATTTTCAAGACACTTTTTAGCTGACCTTAATGTTAGGAAGTAAATGTAACCTGTGAGGAGGTACCCTTCAGATGGCCTTAGGGCCCAAGCGGGAAGATGAGAGAATGTCATCTTGAGGTCCACCTCCCTGTGTCTTCCTCCAAAGACATTGAGAAGGCTTTAATAAACAACAATTCTTTTTTAAAAGAATACCAGGAGAACTGTGTGCAAAAGATACTGGACCAGCCCTTTGCTTCATTAAAAGCATGTTGACTGGTTATATGATTAAAATAGTTCTCATGATGAGCCACATCTTTCATGCCCCCAGATTCCCAGTCTTTGCCCATCAGTGTCAGCAAGTAGACTAGGGACCCTCTAATGCATAGACTTGAAACCTGCACAGTTGTTTAATTTGCTGTGTCCCAGGGGTGACTGTGCATGTGGATTATTTTTGAAGGAGAGACAGTGAAAGCCAGGAATTAGCCACAGCCTTGAAAAGGCATCTGCATCCTGACATTTAAAGTAGACCTCCCTTGATGGTTAGTTAGTATTTACAGTCAACTTGGCTGGACTTTGAGTCACTAGGAAATTGAGGCATACTTCTGTGTAGGACTGTGAGGGCCTTTCCAGAGAGGATTAAGGGAGGAATATCTGCCCCGATTGACACTAACATGGACTGCAAACTTTAATGGATTTTTTTTTTAAGGTTGGTGGGAGTGTCAATATTCCCTTTCTCTGCTTCCTGCCCTACCGTGATGTAAACTGCTCTGCTCCTCCACATCCTCCCTGCCTTGTTGGACTAGTACCTCTGAAGGACAGAGATAAAATGAATCATCCATTCCTTTAAGTTGTTTCTGGCTGGAATTTTTGTCACAGCAATGCAAAGCTAACTCATACACTCACTTCGTATTCCCCAAGGAAGCCATGTAGAAGGCATCTGAAAGACTGTGGCACTACCCCGCTGAAAACTGCAAATTAATTAATTAATGTAGTTAATAGTAAGTATAAACTGTAAGATTAGGCTGGTGGAGTAGCCGGCGGCTTGGCAGAGGAGCAGGCGGCCTGGCCCGAGTGCCTTAACTGGTTGCCTAACTTATCCTAGAGAAAGAGCCCAGGGACCAAGGGTGGCCTACACCACCTGTAACCTAAACTCTGTTAATTAATATAAGTTGTTATATTAGGCCGGTAGAATTACCAGCGACTTGGCGGGAGATTCACCTGGGCTCAAGAGGAGTCTGGGAGTCCAACAGACTGGGGCTGCTTGCACTGAGGGCCTATAAGCCTCTGCAGTCTTTTCCCCAATAATTAAATACGCCAAGACCTTTTAATGTTTTAATGCTTAGCCCTTAGCTAGCCAGACTCAATTAGCTACTCTAAGTTAACCAGGATCACCTAATCCCAAACCGCCATGTGCCTGCGATTACCTTCCAGCATTCTCCAGACGTCTGTCTCCTTCTGTGGCTCCTGGTGGAAAGAGCGAGAGTCTCTGTATGTGCCGAGTTCCTGCTCTGATCTCAGGAAGTCCCACCTTCCTATACTCTTTCTGCCAGCTAATTGGCCACAAGCGACTTTTATTAACCAATCAAGAGAATGCCTCAGAAGGGGCAGTAGCCAGATCTCAGCACTGAATTCAATGTATCAGAAACAATATTAGACCTTCCCTCAACACCCCGCAGCTTATGTAAAGATTCATATTGTTAGGTCAAGAATGGTTGCACTGTACTTCTGATACCACTTTAGCAGTGTAAGCTACTGGGACAAGAAATTATTTCTAAGTCCCCAAGAGACTGCATCGTGACAACGGTCCTTAGCTATGTCTGGAGCCAGGCAGCCCGCATTGCTGGCTGGGTAGCCTGCACTCAATTGCTCCTCTTTCTTTCTCTCCTCTCATTGTATTTGCTGTCTCTGTTACACTTACCTCCTAAGCTGGTGATGAAGACTGAATAAATAAATAACATAAAGTGCTTAACCGAATAACATAAACTAAGCCGTTTTCTGTTTCTTTCATCAAGAAGCACGACTGGGAACAGAGTATCCTAATGCATGTTCTAGGGTCATTTTGAGACTGGCCTAAACTTAAAGACCGACCTGGGTCAGGGGTAAAAACGTGGGAGCCATTAATATACCTGCCAAGTACTTATAATCTACAGGACATTCGGAAGCAGAGCTTGTAGAGAAATCTGGAATTATCTTTACCATTTCTTCACCACTTGTATTTGTGGCATGAGTACTTTTCAGAATCCACCTGGATCAGTTCTCTCTGATATGAAACCCAAAATGACTTTTAAGAACCATTGCCCTATAAGAAATGTGGAGATACTCTCTCTCTGTGTTCTACATGGATCCTCTCAAAAGATAAATACTCTAAATGCCAAGGAAAGTATTTCATGAATAGAACAAAATATTAGATTTTTTTTGATGACTAGCACCCACCTATAAGAAGATTCCATTTAGTTTTAAAAAAAAACTTTCTAGAACTAGTTAGTATTTTTTAACTTTGATCAAAAACATATACTTTCAAAGTAATTTCTCTGCAACCTAATGTGCATCTCAGCAACTGTTAGGTATATTAATTTTTAACTATCCTGTATTGTTTTTATGATTATTATTCCTAATGGCTTCTTACAACATGCCTGCATTCTTCTGACTATTTCCTGTTCTGGCTTCTATAATGATGTTTTCATTGTTGCGATTATTTTAATCATTTTGACCTCATGTATCCACGTTTCCTTTCAACTTCTTCATTATTTAGAATCAAGCTTTTGAGGTATTCATCACAATTTTCACTCTTTAAAGTAAAATTTAGGTTATTTTATTTTTTCTTAGTTTTTAAGCTATCAGTGATTCTTTATATTTAATATTCTCCTTATGATATGAAAATGATAATTCTTGGTATTTTATTCTCAGCACAAATAATTTTGTAGCTGCTCTTTAGTTTCTCATGGATACTCTGTAAAATATTTCTAATATTTAAAGTGTTCTGCTAATTGTGATCTACTGTGTATTTTCAAATGCATTTTCTAATTTCAGCTCCTCTTCTTGGTATCCACCTGACCCAATGATAACCCCATCTTTCCTGTAAATCAATCTGGTGCTTTGCATAATTGACTCTGTTTGCGTAAATTAACAAGGAATGACTGGTCAGGAAAAAAAATTAGTCCCCCTTAAAACCTAATCTAGATCAGAATTTAGCTGTGTTCTTTATTTTGGTTACATTAACTGTAATACATCGGATATAACAGTACATGATATACTCGCCAACTGTAATCAGTGTAACTAATTTTTATAAACTAAGAATTCCCTTGGAAATACTACCCTCCCTGAATCGGAAACTCAAGATTATTAACATCATTATGATTATGTGCAGATCGTCAAGTGAACTACTACAGAACTCTTGCAGATTATGTAATACCTAGACAGAATTATTAAAAATGTGTATCAATGTCCCGATGCAGTAATACATTTCTAATGCTTCAGTGATGAATTGTGCTTACTAAGTTAGGACTGCAGAGTAGGACCTAATGCCATTTCTTCTTTCACCTTAATTTCCCCCGTAATGTATTGTCAGTCAGCCATAAGCGTTCTTATTCTTAAAGGCAATTCAGAAGCCTCTAATGGAGTCCTGTGGCAAAGCAAAGAATCCTCTTATTGTATACACAGTACAGATGTGTCAAAACCACTTAATGGGTTTGTTTACCCACATGACGCAGCCAACAGACCTGAGTGTCTCATGTGAAAGTCACAACTTAAATCATTCTACTAAGAAAAGTACCACTGCTACTTGCATATGCCAGTAATGAAAAATAATCAACATAAGCATCTTTGAAAAGCAATTTTAGATCATTAAAGATGTATGGATTTTGGCAAAGCAAGAAGATTTGAGGCCTGTTAAGAATATATTATGTCTCTACCATGAGTGAAGGGTTCTATGTCTCAGAAGGATAAGTAGTACAAGGACAGCCAGAGACACAGTCTTGGTCCAGCTGGTTCTGTAAAATTGGTCAGAAGAACGGAGCCCATTTCAAGATGGTCCTTGAGACAAAGCAATGTTTTGGACCACTCCTGTTCCCTAACGGACTCCGCATATGAGATGCAGCTTGCCCATCTGGCTTGGACCCAAAGGCTGCTGGAGGAGCCTACAGGGCCCCATATGCCCTTTGCCAAGTAGAACTGATATGTAGTTGTCGGATGACTCTTAATTTCTTTCTTTTCTTTGTTGCCTATTTATTAACTGTTAAATTTTGATTACTGTAGACCACATAGCAGTAAGTTTCCAAAATTCTTTAGTCACAAAGACCGGATTCCACTGATTCTACCTAGCTGCAGTCTTAACAAGAATGAAGCAGCATGTATTTCCAAGAACCGGTGCAGGGAAGTGTTAGCATCCCCCAGACTGATCTTTAAAGTGCTGCGTGGTTCCTGGCGTCATTACCACATTGACTAAAATTGATCATAGTTCATTTTTAGACAATTCAAAGTACATCTCTGTCATGTGATGTGAGTCCTATGTCAGCTGCAGCTACTCGATTTGCATGTGATTTCTGAAAATTTCCTTGTCCCATGTGACACTTCTGAAATGTCTGTCTGTTCTTTTTTTCCCTTTTTTAATTTCCCAAGCTCACTATTTGGATAAGATAGTTAAAGGTACTGTATATCTACTCTTTGTTGACATTTCTGCATAAATAACTATATAACTGTGTATCAGACTGTGCTAGGTATAATAGTAGACTTTTACATGCATATTTTCATAAATTATAACTTGGGCTTACATTATGTGAAATGCCTCAGATTTAAAGTATTGAGACTTAAATTGTCTGTGTCTCATTTTTATAATTTTGGGTTCTCACAGATTTCATTCCTCTGTAAAACAATAGTTTTCACTAAAACCAAAACTGAAGATTACAGTACATTTGCTGTTTTTTGGTTTTCATTTTATTTTGCTTCAAAATCTTCATTGTTAGTAACTCAGCTAATGAGCTTTAAAATCTAAATTAAAGAATCATAAATACTCTTATCACAGAATAAGAATTGTCACTCTAAAGAATATTCTGGTTAACATATGTTGAGAGAGAAAGAGTTCTCATTTATCCTCAGATGGAAACTTCTTTGGCTTTTTCTATATATGTTGCCATAATCTATGTTTTGTTATTCTTATAAAATTATAAAATCTCATGCACATGGTTGCATCAGAACTGATAACATTGCCCAACCAAAAAACAAAACAAACAAAAAAAACAGCAGAGTCTCATGTCTTCAGTTACTGTAGAAATAGGTAGAACAATGTCGTACGTAGAGCAAATCCCCTCCCTCTTTCTCCTCAGATTACCTATTTTCTTTTCCTTGTTTGTGCTTTTCATTAGAATATGAAAATATTCATGGCAATATCCAGGCTTTCCTATCATAATTCCATGTGCAAGCAGCAACTGCAGCACATTCACAGTGGGGCAAATAAACAGTTCTATTTCAATAAAAACCACAAAAGAACACATTGGTAAGGAAAACTTACCTTTTACATATTGAGTAATCCATAGATACAGACGGTAACTGTCTGAGAACAAAATAAGGAGCAAACTTAATCTCATCCTGGCCTTATGGTGTCCATAAGTATAAATGTGTCAGAAGACAACCTTCTTCCTGTTGACTGTAATTGTAAGAGCTTAAGAAACAGAACATCTCTTTGAGATATTTCCTTCTCAAATTGCACACTGGAGACCAGTACATGAATAATCATTTTAATACAGACTTAAACATCTTACAACACATTGCTCCTTAAATCTTAAGTCCAAAGCAAGTGGGGTGTTCTCATGATAAGGAAATATATTAACAACCTCCAGTTGCTGGAGCAAGTACTTTATTACATGTATTTTACACCAAATGCTTAGTAATCAGCCAGAGACTTGCTCAATAGCCAGATCATTGCAGGAATTTAGAGCATTTAATCCTTGCCTCTGTCAGTACCATGTCACACTCATAAACAGGGGCTGCAGAATCCACCTGAGTGTCATCCTTCACAAGTAGATCATGTTGGCTGCATGCCAGATGTCATCAGTAGGAAGTGACAAAATTTGGTTTTTTGGGGGAAAAAAATTCATGTTAGACTGAAACAATTATCGATTTTGGATATATTAAATTAATTATTTCCCAAATTTTCCCTTCTTGCCCATAAAAGCAGACAAGATAGGATATAAAGGTAACAGCATAAAAGCCTTAGGGAGATTGTCACAAAATATCACTTCTCGCTATCTGTCTTGAAGCACGTCACTACCGTGTTTTTGTTCAGTCTATCGATGTTTTATTGTGGTCCTTATGGTATTCATTTTGTCCGTCCTAAGTAATCAAATATGCACAGCTATTACATTCAGTTGGAAATCCTGTCGGTCCTATCCCATTCGTATGCAGCCTGAATCCTAATGTTTGTTAGAATAGATGCTAAAGCTGCTTCACTATTTCCTGGGCTTTGCTTACTCTGTGAAAAGGAATGTACTTTTGGCATAAAGTATAGTCATTAATACTGACCTATACTTTGTGCAATTATTTAATACACTGTAATTTCACATGAATATTCGGCAACTCGGAGGCCAGATAAAATTAATGTTCTTTTAAACATCATTCATAAGCTCATGTCCACGCTCATGCTCTTGAATTTAGGGAAATTTTTTTTTTTTTTTAAGCAACAAGGTGCTTTAAAAAAAGAAGCTTCTAGCAATGTTCGCAACAGATTAAAAACTGGAACAAAGGGTTCTGAAATTATTTCCCGGAGATGCTTTTCCAAACCGTATACTATACCTTGTTTCTTTGTGAAAGGGGAAAGAAATGTCAAGTTAATTTTGTCTGGCCTGAAGCTATTTAGTGAGTTGTTGCATATATTTCTGTCCTACACAGGTAAGTGGTGTCTCATGGGTCAGGCCAATCAAAGATGCCACTTGGATAAGAATTAGATTCCTTGAATAACGTTGCTGTTTCTATCCATGTGCAATTACAGTCTTTGTGCTGTTTATAAAGGCCTGTTCCCACTAAGTGTCCTGTACCTGTTTGGGTTTTTTGTTTTGTTTTGTTTTGTTTTGTTTTGGGGTTTTTTTTTTTCTTTTAGGTGCAAACTCTTTCAATACTCAAATCACTGGTGTTTTCCTTCCTTGTCTTGACAGAGGGTTGCCCCGGCTTGTGCAACAGCAATGGGAGATGTACGCTGGACCAAAACGGCTGGCATTGTGTTTGCCAGCCAGGGTGGAGAGGAGCGGGCTGTGACGTAGCCATGGAGACTCTCTGTACAGACAGCAAGGACAATGAAGGAGGTAAGGAAGGCTGAACCTGAAAGCAAAGTGTGTGCTAGAGCCTAGGTTCGTAAGTTACGGTGACTACATAGTTATCTTTTGAAAAGAAGAAATGAAAAAACAGATCCCTGTAGATTAGAATGCTTGAAAAACATACGTGTGGTGATGGTTTGATTGCACTCCCTGAAACGGAAGCCTGATGATTGTCATTCATGGGGAAGGCAAGGTAACTGAGCTGCTGTATAATGTCCATTGTTCCCCATTCCCTGTTCCAATTCCCAGGCGACTATCCACTTCAACAATGGTATTCAGGGCACTGTGCGTTGGGAGCCCCACAGAAGTATTTTAATAACTAAACAAGCCAGAAGATGCCAGGCATTTTTTTTAACCTCTTCTGTTGAAAACCATCGGTGGGGGGGGGGGTTTAAAAAAAAAGGCAGCAATAGAGAACAGTCCCCTTGAAGCTGACTCCCACTGTCTTTTTATCCTTAACTGTACACCCCTGTAAAAGGATTGAGATATTCCACCCAGTTTAAGCCTTCGGCTAGGAATAATTATTCTCCCCTTTGAGCACATCCCCCATGCTATTGTATTTTAATTTCAGAGAATAGAGAGTGGGAGTTGGTGATGGAATAGTTGTCCCTGACAGCTGTTTAATTTTGACAAACCATTAGTGAATTTGGTGGCAGGTGGAGTTGCTCTCTGAGTCTGAGATCATCTACCCAGTGGCTTAGCATGTTTCAACCTCCTCAGCCCTCTCTGTTCCTGCTCTTCTGGACAGTAATGTTAGCTAGAAAGTACAGATTTTAGAGGAGGCAAGCAGATCTTCACTCCACTATGTGGTAATTACATGGTCTTCAACCAGATCTGTAACTCAAATCTCAACCGCTTCACCTATAAAATAGGAATTTAAAGGTTTCGAAAGTTTTAAGTGGAAAAAGTACGCAGATTGCTCAGCATGTGGCAGCCGTTGTTACTCGGTTTTCCTTCTTTTGTTTCCAAAGTGTTTATCTTGACTAGCCTTAGAAGGTTGTCAAGGAAGACAGGTAGAATGGGGCCTAACTCCTCTGGTCCAGTGACTGAGCCAGCACACCTCTGCAACCACATACCCTCCACCACAAGCGACTTGTTAACTTTGTCACAAACTGTTTCGCCATCTTCCTCATGTTATTTACCTCATGTTATTTTCCTCAGCTATCAAGACAAGCCAGCAACCCTACATAAAAAGCCTTCTTTCCTCCCCAGCCCCTAAAGGATTCTAGCGGTCTTTAACCCGCAGAGTTTTCCTAGCTAATAATACCGTGTTGCCCAAACTCCTCTACATCACGTGCTTACAGAACTGGCAGCATTAATCCTCGCTGAGACATAGCCCAGATGGCAACCTAACTCCTTGCTTTCCCCCAAAGAGCACCAACCCCATTGTCTCTGGTGCTGGGGAGGAGAATGATTCTTTCTCCTTGATTGCTCATTTCATATTTCTGTCAAAAGGAGATTACTTTGAGGAGGTCCTACCTGCTCTCATAGGGATGCAAACTTTGGGGCCGAGTCTGTAGAGACAAGGCAGAGTAATTTAGGGGCTAATCAACTCTTTGGTATTATTATCAGCCAAAGAGGTTTTTCCTTTTCCTCAAAAATTTATCAGCTGTGAATTGGCCTTCTTCTCCTTTGTTTATTCTTATTAGCATGAAGCTCTGCTGTCTCTAGGCTGCTCTCTCTGAGGGGAAATCTGAGCTGATAGAACGCCCCCTGTGAATTCTCTACTTATCACACATAATTCGCATGGCTGTCCCTAACCTAATTTTGTTGTTCTTCAAATAAGGAATCTCAGGGCTGGCTTCATCATATCCCGAGGTGGTAACCTGGGTGCCTGGCAGCCCAGGCTAGTGGGTTCTTTGATATATACCCATGCTACTACCTTGGAGACAATATCTTCCATACCAAACACCAAATGAAGATACATGCTCTGTCCAGGATAGTATGGCAGAAGAACAGTAGAACAGAAGGCTTAACATTAAGATGATACCAGAAATTCCAGGACATATGGAGAGTGGGGTACTGCGGGGCCATTCTCTAAGCTACGCTTGATATCAGAATGTTCAGTTAGCCAACACACCACTAACTAACTTGTTTCACCATATTGACTAGCTAACGAGAAGGAACAGGTGAAGGGGTTGATTTGTCCCTAGTCAGAAATTAAACAAACTCTGTGTGTGTGTGTGTGTGTGTGTGTGTGTGTGTGTGTGTGTGTGTGTGTGTG
>CAJQZJ010032944.1:86211-98405 GCA_907164525.1 Lophiomys imhausi | reverse complement strand
GTGTGTGTGTGTGTGTGTGTGTGTGTGTGTGTGTGTGTGTGTGTGTGCACGCGCACGTGCGCACGTGCTCTCTTGTCAAACTCGAACACCATCTTTGTAAGATTGGCTTACCGTTCTCAGAAGTGAAAACGATAAAGTGTGGTCAAAGTATGTGATAAGCTTATATAAAAAAATGTCTTTATGAAACCCATCACAGTGTATAATGAATATACACCAATAGAGAAAAGTAAAAGGTAAGTAAATAAATAAATAATTGTTTAGAATAAAACAAGTGCATATAGGGAAATAGCTAGATGTCTTCCTCAGCCTAGATTTTTCTTCTACTCCAGACTATTTTCCTTTTCCCACTATGACCAGCCCCATCACCATTGTCTGATTATGAAGAGCCTTGAAATCCTGGTCTCACTAATACGATACTGGTCCTTGCCTTCCTGGGTCCTTCCTTTCCTGTTGTCTTTCAGACATCGTTGGCTCTTGGGTGTTCAAACAAGGGTCGAGAGCTTCAGAAGGAACAGAAAGAAGGGACCACTAATAGAACAAAGGGAACCATGCATCCTTGGTCACCCTTAATGCCTCTGTGTTCATAGGAAGTAAACCTGCAGCAGTGTCTTTAAGGTTTAAAGAGCTGCCACGTGCAGTGGATAGTGGCCTTGTGAGTCTCCAGGCAGACTTTTCCTCATGATAATTCCCGGACAAAGATCTCCAGTCTGTGCAATTGCCATTGATCCCATTCTCAAAAGCAACTCCAGATTTCAGAGAGAAGCCACTGAAGCAAGTTTAAAAATATTAGCTAAGTAAATAAAATGGTGGGTAAGGCAGGGGTCGGGGTGGGTTAAAACCAAACAGAATCACCCAGGGACTCCTAGTGTTTGTTACCAGAACACAGAATGGCCCTCAACATCTCTGGGTATTGTAGGATATTGACTTGTCAAAAATGGCTATGGGTTTGGAAGACAGTTGGTTTCTATTTAAAGTTAGTGATTCAGTTAGCGTGAACCTTTTTGCGATCCACATGGATGTCCTGATTAATTTGACTGCTGGTAGGCTGTTAGTAACTGGGTTTGTTTTTTTTGTTTGTTTGTTTGTTTGTTTGTTTGTTTGTTTTGTTTTTTGCCATCGCTTTTCTCTTGGTACATAGTAAATGTGTGGTGAGTTTGTGTGTGTGATTTTTGCTTATCCTTTGACTCTGCAATTTGTGGTATCTTTTGTCATATGGACGTTTCGTTTATTTCAACTAATATGAAGTAATGTTTTATGAAATTTAGCCTTTCATTCATAAACTCTAGCTGTGGTTTCTGAACAAGAGCCTTGTAAAATTGTATATAGACTTACATATATGTCATAGTTTCTTCCAATTTTTTAAATATAATTGTATGGCTCTCTCTCTCTCTCTCTCTCTCTCTTTTTCAAACTAGGGTTTCTCTGTGTAGCCCTGGCTGTCCTGGAACTCACTCTGTAGACCTAACTGGCCTAGATCTCAGAGATCCACCTACCTCTGCCTCCCAAGTGCTGGGATTAAAACTGTGTGCCACCACTCCCTGGCTTCTATGGCTTTCTTAGTATCCAATTAATGAGTAGCACTTTTAAGTAACTTGGAATGAAAAGCATATAAGAACTCAGGGTGGGAAAGAATGATAGAGGAAAACTGGAGGGTACTTCTGAACTTCATCTCTACTTGTATAAAGTTCTTCCCTGCAAAGTCAAAGGCCTGGATTTGGTCTCTAAAGCACTTGTTAAAAAAAAAAAAAAATTAAGCCAGGAGTGGTAGTACATTCATATGATCTCACTTCTGGGGAGGCAGAAATAGGCAGTCCCTGAAGCCCATTGGCCAGACAACCTTATATACTCAGTGAGCCAATGAGCATGCACACACCAACACGCAAATACTCAGACATACATGGACACATGCACGCATGCACACTCCCACACACTTACAGGCATGGAAACCAAGATAGCCTAATGGACAGTTTGAGAGAGATTAACTCTGCTCCTTCAAAGGAAGGACTAGAGTTTGAGTATATACAGAGAAAGGGGGAGAAGAGAAGTCATGAATGGATTTCAGGCCTCTATTGGGATATAGGGAGGTAAGTCCTGGCAGGAGAGATGACCCAGTGATTAGGAGGACACTCTGCTGTTTCAAACAGGGAGAGCTGGGTTTCCAGAACCCACAATAGGCAGCTCACAACCACCTTTAGCTCCAGCTCCAGAGTGTCCACCGCACTTTCCTGGCCACTCTGAGAACACACACACACACACACACACACACACAGAGAGAGAGAGAGAGAGAGAGAGAGAGAGAGAGAGAGAGAGAGGATAAATAATAAATATAATATATTTTACAAAGAAAAAGTTAAATTAATTTAATTAATTAATTAAAATCAGAAATACAAGGGAAGAAACAAATCCAGAGAGGAAGGGAAAGAGGTTGTAGTTGAGGCATGTTAGCTGGGTGAGAAATGTTTGGCTTTAGATTCATAGATAATATGCAGTTAGAAATATTTAGAAGGCAGGGGTTTTGGGGGGGTTATTTTTTTTTTGTAGCTCAAAAGAAAAATGATCACACTGGTGTCAGTAGCATGGAAATTATATGACTATGAGCCTAAAGATACCAATACAGCACCGGATCCAAGAGACAAAGAATGTACTTAAAGTCGGATCCTATTGAGTGGTGTAGGAAGGAGACCCACACATGTTAGCAAATGTTTACTAGAAAGAATCATGAACTGTGTACCTCACACTGATAAAAATCTCACGAGCACAATACTGTCTCTGGATTTAGACCTTGTAGTGGGTGATAAGCAAGGGGGGTAGACAGTAGTTACCTTGAAGGAGAAGAGAAGATTTATAGCTTTTTTTTCAGTCAGTAAATAAAAATTATAAAAACAAATTAAGATGCCCATACTTCAAAGAAGAAAATGTGAGTTTGAGGAAACAGCAAAGCCAACATCAAAGGCAATCTAGGAAAATCTTGGAGTCTGAGCTTTAATAATTTGACCAAAGGTGTACTGATTAAATCTGACAGAAAAATGCATCAAGAACGATATAAAGTGATTTAAAATGTTATAAAAATAGGACAGGGTAGAAACCTGAAAGCAAGACCAGAGGTTGGCCATTGCGGCCACAGGCTGATATTTGTAAATAAACTTTTATTGAAACTCTGGTTGCATTCATCCCTTTATCTACTGTCAATTCTCTTTTGCAGGGACTGTTTCCTAGTTACATGGCTCACAAAACCTAAAATACCCACTACTTGGCAATCTATAAAATAAGCTTACCAACCACTACTAAAGACCAGTGAAAATGCCTCAGGAAAGACAAGAATGTGTTTAAAATATGGACAGAATATAACTAAAGAAATAATGTTAAGAATAGAGTGGAGGAAAGAATAAATTATATATTTAGTTATTATCATAGTACCACTTACAAGGCAACCTAAAGTGAAGAAAGGCTCTAGACTAATGATCAAGGTTGGTCCTCAATGAGCTTTGAAGTTTTCTGATCTTTAGCTTTTTTTATGATTAATGTTATTAGATATGGCTTCTACTCCAGGCCAAATGTAAGCCAACAAACATCCTTGAGACTACAGTGGAATCCCAGTGATTGTGAGAAGCTATTCCACGGAGACAACTTTGCAACACTGTTCATTTGGGCGAGTGGGTAATCAACTTAGTTGTACTAGATAGGCCTCTCTTCTGTGAGTGCAGACAAAGAATGAAAAATGTCTTCTCAAGTTATAGGAAGCCAGATTCATAACCATCCGTCACTTGCTTGGGCAAGTTACTGATAAACTCTGCAGAAAAAAAATAACAAACAGTGTGTCCCTGCATCTTGCCTGTTGAAAATGAGATTCTTTCTCTGATGGATGTTAGCAGAGAGGCTTGTAAAAATGCATTTCCAACTGATTAGTTCAGAAGGTGTCAATCTCATGCAGTTTTATGACCTGCAGACTACATGCCAGATGTACATTTTCTTTTTATAAACTAACAAAGATGAATGACTGAATCTGAGAGTTCCTCTTTGGCAGCTGCACCATTATATTGCCTAAGGGAAGACACTGTGGGAGAGTTGGGATGGGGAGCAGTTAACTCTTAATTTACCAGATTAATGGAGATAAAATATAATATTTGAAATTGCTGTTCCTTGTGAAGGAGTGGTTGGGGAGGGGTACAGGAATATAAATATCGGTGTTTAATTACTCTCTCAAGCATATGTAGTTATACCCTAAATCTTCTTATTAAGAGTACTAAGTGAAATAGATCATAGGACATATACTGAAGAGTCCCCATAAAAACTCTACATATGCTCACAAATCACCACTTAGTGGTTAAAGTAGATTTTAAGGGTTGTTTTATTTTGTTTGTGAAGCCAAAAATGGTATTGAAGCAGTAGGCCAAGCATCTACTGCTTGAGAGAACTCGGTCTTGAAATCTATGCTTCTATTTCAAGACAGATGGAGAAAAAAAGTCCTATCTCCTATGTTATTATTATAATATATCCTTGTGAAGAATAAGGACATAGCATGGCCTCATCTTTCTTCCACTAGAAATATCAGGAAATATTTAGGCATTTTTCATCTTTATGGCTTTTTCAGTAGGAAAGAAATATTTTGATAAATTTATATGAAATTTCAAAGCTCGGTGTCATTTGATCATCTTAGCACATGGTTTTAGATTTCTGTCAAAGAAATAAGTATGCTGCTTCAAATAATCAACAACGCAAGACCTTCGGAACATCTACATAAAAAATGGCAGCTCTAAGGAGAAATATGTAATCTCTCTCATCAGACTCAGACCCATTCATTCCTATGTGGTTAGAAATTATCACAAACATTTAAAATACTTAGGTAAAAAGAGACCAACATCAGAAATATAAGGCAAATAGCCCTAATCAAACGCATTTTCCCCAACTTCAAAGGAAATGATGAAGAGAATTTTAGTTGATATCTGTGGATAAGCTCAGTTTCTCCCAGTTTCAAGGGATTAAGAAAAATCCAACCCAGATAGGCTTAAGGTAAAAAAGGAACGCCTCCGCTTCTAGAACTGAGAGCCCCAGAAGGTCAAGTGCAGCTTATGAAAAGACCCAAGGAGGCCAGTTGCTCAAGCCTTTGACTCTGACTTTTCTGGGACAGACTGATTTCCAGGTTGGTCCTATGGTGGGAGAAAGATGGCTGCGGCAGTCCTTGCTTCTCAGCCTTGTGCTTCATCAGTGGACGTTGGGAACGGAGAGGTACAGAATCTCTGCAGGCAGTTCCTCAAGGTCACGCTGACGCTTTAGGCCCCTGGACGTTTCTGAACCACGAGGAAGGGAGTGTTTGAACATATACGCGTGATCTGAGAGTTGGAAGAGCTAAATTCCGAAATGAAAATTAGAAGAAAGGGCAGGAGTAATAGAAATAAATACAATGCTTGCTGTATTCTCCCTCAAGTGAACAGAGTGACTAAGGGTCCTACCCCGTCCACCTCTTGTTTCTTACCTTTCCTGTGTTCCTGTTGACCTCCTCCTGGACTGGAAATTTAATCTACTGCTTTTGTAAGACAATTTAGTACATTTTTATTTATTTTTGTGTGTGAGAAGGGTACGCATGTACTACAGCAGGCATGTGAACGTCGGAGGACAACTTGCAGGAATTAGCTCTCTCCTTCCACCATGTGGGTCTTGGGGATCATACATAAACCCTGGTGGCAGGCATGTTTACCCATCTTCCCAACTTATCAGCACAATTACTTCCTTTTGTCTCAGTTTGCCACCACACAATGAAAGGGCTAAGTATGGTAAAAAAAAAAAAAAAGTAGATTATTAGGATAGTTTTTTAAAACTGAAAGTGGTTTTTTTTTTACTTATATAAATAAAACATAGACATCCTCTAAATATTTTCATCTGAGTTTTCCGTAAGGTCACATTACAGCCTGCTACTTTACTGTAAAGTCGCTTACAACTGTCTTGTCAGTTACCCAAGAATGCTTGGTATCTTCAAACTAATTTTTGTTAATCTAGTCTAAGAGATTCAATTACTGAGCAGGTCCAGTTTTATGCATTTGACTGGTGAATAAACAACAGGCTTACCTCAGAAACAACGAAATCATGCAATTTGCAGCCAAATGGATGGAACTAGAGAAGCTCATCCTGAGTGAGCTAACCCAGACTCAGAAGGATGCACATGGCATCTATTCACTTATAATCGGATTTTAGCTATATAGTACAGGATAACTATGCTACAACCAATGCACCAAAGGGAACAGGAACATAGACTTTGTTTCCTATCAATGGGACACTTTGCCCTAGTGGTGCTGCCTTGTAGGCCCCCAGTGTATGAGGAGGCTCTTGGCCCTCATATGACTGCTGAACTGGGGCAGGGGACTGTTATGAAGGTACACTCCACTCCAGAGGAGTGGGATGGAAGGGTTAGGGGGTATAAGGTGAGAGGGTGGGACTGGGAGGGGTGGAAATAGGACACTATGATGGAGATGTAACCTGAAGCAATAAATAAATATTTTTTAAAAACCAACGGGCTTAAAGGGCAGTGATGTCACAGGGATTGCCCACCACTCACATGTCACGTGCTTCATGTCACGCCTCACACAGCTATATTGGTGCCTCACTTCATGGTGGAGATGCACTCTGAGAACTGCATCATCAGACCGTTAGATGACCGCGCACAAATCTGAGTGTCTTACACAAGCCTAAACATATAAGGCCCTGGTCTCCAAATATAAAAGAGAGACAGTGGTCATGAGACATGTGAAGCTTCTGTTGTCATGGCATGTCACATCATTTCAAATAGCCTTTTCATTACAGAGGGAGGAAGACACTCTGAAGTGATGGCAAATGGTATCATATGGCAAATAATAAGCTAGCAACATAATCGTCTATTATCACTATTAAATACTATGTGTTTGATGTCACATCACATACAGCCCAATTTTATATGACTTTATATGCATTGGGTGAGCATGCAGCATTAGCAGGCAACAGCCCTACGTCTTTTGAGACCACTGGTGTACATGCGACTCCTGGTTAACAGGTATGTATCATGTGCTGCGTGACTGTAAGTCACCAAATGCTCCTTTGTAATTAATATTCTTGGAGAGGGCATTGCCGACTGGACCCATGCTCTTTTATGTCACGACTATCACAGATCCATGTTTCATAGCTGATTCTTGTATAACTACCAATGTCCTGACTAACTCACATTTGCCATGTTTTTTTTTTTTAATAATACTGCATTTTAGGGGTAGCAAAGTAGAAGATCGATTTTAGAAATGCCTTACTCCCCACTGGAACATAATTTATCCTTCTTGGGAGAACTGTTTCTATGGGAGATGGCTGGCTAATCTCATACATTTCATGTTAGCTTGTTTATGTTGGCACCTTCCCCTATGTTCACTTTCCTGTACCTTCCCTAATTGAAGAGCTTCAGCGTACATGGTACCTGTCTGTTTTCTCTACATGCTTAGTATGGGAACTCCTAGAGCATGTCTGTAGAACGTAGACACCTTCAATCACTGTGTTCACAGCTAGTCCTGATTTCTTCCTACTAATAAGGTGTTCTAATCAGTAATGCATATTCCTCACTCGGAATAAATGTTACATGATTACTTTCGACCGTCCTCAACCTAGATCTTTGCTTTCTGTAAAAGCAGATGCGAGTATTATATCTGTGTTTCAGTCTGGCTTCCAAAAGGATGCCTCCTAGAGATCGCCACGAGATACAGAGTGGCCAATCAACGGACATGAAACAAACCCACCAGTAGACACAAGTCGCTCTACGCTGCGGCTTAAGCAGCAGATCCGGCTAAGTAGCTTTCTGCTCTCTCTGCAGATGGACTGGCTGACTGCATGGACCCTGATTGCTGCCTCCAGAGTTCCTGCCAAAATCAGCCCTACTGTCGAGGCTTGCCTGATCCTCAGGATATCATTAGCCAAAGTCTACAGACACCATCTCAGCAAGCTGCCAAGTCCTTCTATGATCGAATCAGTTTCCTGATTGGATCGGATAGCACCCACGTTCTCCCTGGAGAAAGCCCGTTCAATAAGAGGTTAATGCTTGCCTTCCTTATATAGATTCATAAGGGTCTTGTACACTTTCTGTGAAATGCTGATAAGTATGTGTTTGAGAAAAGTGCATATACATACATATATATATGTTATTTTTCCCCTTTTTGGAAAAAATCTAACTTCGCATTTCAAGCATTTTTGACACTGTTCACATACTTTGTCAATTTCAATACCTAAGACGTAACAGGATATCCCGTTAAGGAGTCAATAAATCTTCATTTAACTAGTTGATTTTTTTCCAGCTCAGTTGGAAACATTTCAGAAGGCACGATGAAAAGACCCCAAATGGCAAAACAGAAGTGCACTTATTTTTTTTTTAGCTGAGCTCACTAAATAATATAAATTATGAATTAATGTAATGGAGCTGCTAACGGCGTGGCAGTGAGATTGCATAAGCTGTTAGACTGGTGCTTTTGAGAGCAGTAATGACCTGAAAATCAACCAGTAACTGAAAGCAGGTGTCTCGTGTCTCACTGAGCACAGGGAGATGATTTACACAGAACTCCTGGGTCTGTGGTCATTGAACAACATTAATGCAGTGGGCCCCAGCAGCAGATTAGAAGCTGTTGCACAGATGTTTCTTATTGCCCCCTTAAATCTTGTACCCCACAGTCCCTGCATATTTACAGATTGCCCCAGAATTAATTGGCAAAGTATACTTTTCCAAGTATGTCATATACATGATATATAAAAAAGCATCATTTCTGAATTTTTAAAATTTATCTCTTAAATTATTAGTCTTGATATTGCTCCCCCCCCCAAAAAAAAAAAACAGATTGCAACAAATTAAAACTCAGGGTAAACACCAGGCATTTAGAGAAATAAATTACGTGGAAGCTAAAGGAACATTTTCTTGGGGGTGTTTAGGGTATGTTTTTTGTGAATAGCGCTTGATTGTGATACTGATATTTTATCTTTAGCCTGAATTACCTATAAATCATGATGATGTTGGCCTGAGGAGACAGAGACTCATTCAGACTCTTGTGCCTTTCCCACAGCCTTGCGTCCGTCATCAGAGGCCAAGTCCTAACAGCTGACGGGACCCCACTCATTGGCGTCAACGTGTCATTTTTACATTACTCAGAATATGGATATACTATAACCCGCCAGGATGGAATGTGAGTCAGGCCCATCACACTGCCTCTGCCTGAAGTACTTCAAGCATAAGACTGAGCACTCGTCCATGCCCTATCATGTTTTATTGTCTTTTTTAATAGAAACGCAACAACTCTCAGGCTCTTAAAAACCTGGGCTGGTGCAACATGCAGGGACTGCAAGTCCTGTATGTACCCATATGCTGTCAAAGCTCATTCCGTTTTCTGAGGCGTGGTACAATATCGTGGGTCTGTCGGAGAATGCTTTTTTTTTTGAATCTTTGAAGATTCATGTCGAAGTATTTATTGCTGATGTTTCTTAGTGTCGGTAACTTAAGTGCAGATGGTTCCAAGGAATAGGTTAGGGAAATGCAAATAGATAAATCAGCGAACAGACCAAGGAGGTGTGAGTCCTTGCCATGCAGTTCCATTTGAGCATCGATCTGGAAATATTTCACATGAAAATTGGGAGGAGAGATTCTTTATGAATCATCTTTACTCGGGGGAGAGCATTAGCCATTGTGCGGTGATGCACATTGAACCATTAGCACTCGCTCACTAAACTAGTCCTTGTGCGGTGATGGCTCCGTGTGGGCATCTTGTCTTGTTCTTAGGTTTGACTTGGTGGCAAATGGCGGCGCTTCTCTGACCCTGGTGTTTGAGCGCTCCCCGTTCCTCACTCAGTACCACACTGTGTGGATTCCATGGAATGTCTTCTATGTGATGGACACCCTTGTCATGAAGAAAGAAGAGAATGACATCCCCAGCTGCGACCTCAGCGGGTTTGTGAGGCCAAGTCCTATCATTGTGTCGTCACCATTATCCACCTTCTTCAGGTCGTCTCCTGAGGACAGCCCCATCATCCCGGAGACCCAGGTACAGCATTAGAGCAGCTGGCAGGATCTTCTCATGGAAGCATTTCCAGTCGGGGCTTGCAAAGAATACTCTTTAACAGTTGCAGGACTCTAGCGCTCTCCTATTTCTGTAACAGGTGGTCTGTGTGCTAGAGTAGAAAAAAAATGTCTTGGAAAAGGTAACTCTTGGCAGGAAACATTAACTTTCTAAAGGTATGTATTATCTAAAAACACTCAGTTATTATGTTTTAAAGTCTAATAATTTTATTTCTTAATGCCCTAGTCTCCACGGGAATAAGATGTCTGACTTTTAAAGAAATACTCATATTAAATATCATTTTATCTATTGAATAGATTGTTCACCTGTGTTTAGAAATAACTTTCAAATCTTACAAGTAGGGCGTTAGGTACAACAGTAATGAACCTTATGCTAAAATGCAAAGTAAAACCGTGTGGTTCAAAAGCAGGCCAGTGGTGCAGGCCTGTTATTCCAGCCATTGAGGAGGCTGAGGTGGGAGCGTTGCAGGTTCAGGGCTTTCCGAGGCTACAGAATGAACTCACAGCCACCTTTGGACAACCTAGCAAGACCCTGTCTCAAAATAAAAAGTAGATGAGGCTAGAGAGTCTCACCTGCTGAAGCACTTGCTGCTCTTCCTGAGGACCAGAGTTCAGTTTCCAGCATCCATGCCAGCCAGATCACAGCCACCTATAACTCTATCTCTAGGGAATCTATCACCCCCTTCTGGACTCCCAAGGCTGCTTCACACATATGTTAAATACTCACATAGACACGTACATAAAAATTTAAAAATACATAACATAAAATACAACCAAAAGTAGTAAAGGGGGCTAAGGACATTGTTCATTGATAAAGAACTTGCCTAGCATGTGTGGTTCTAGGTTCAATCATCAGTACTACATCAATAATAATAATAATAATAATAATAATAATAATAATTACAATAATAGCAATACCATAATCTTTAAAAGGCAAGCACATGCAGCAGCTTTATCATATTCTTTCGTCAAACATGTATGAGATACTTGTTCTATAGCAGTCATTGTAAACAGGAACCAGTTGTAAAACCAATCAGTCAGAGTGCCTGCTCTCAGCAAGCTTAGCAACCAAAATGAGTGAAGGAAACAAAGCAATTAATGTGATTCAAATTCAGCTAAGGCTTATTAAGAATTATAAAGCTGGGTAAAGTGAGTAGAACTGAGATTCTTATATCATTGGTAGTTAGAAGAGCTCTCTCTCTGACAAGGTGATATGTCAGTGGAAACTTTAGAGAGTGGGTCCAGAAAGAGGTTGAAGTTAGGGTAGGTAGAATCCTGGGGTTCCAGCACACAAATGCTCTTAAAACATGGATGAAGATAACCTATCAGAGTTGTGCAAACAGAAGCAACAGGAGGTTAGACAGAAATGGATAGGTTATAAAAAGGCTCCCGGGCAGGTATTGTGTGGAAATGACCGTAGGAAGATTTTTAGCTTCCAGGTAAACTTTGAGTTGATGTTCTCAAAGGTTCAGTGTGACCTTATTCAATTTGATACCTCCTTTCCTGGGTCCACCTTGTAACTAGGAACTTCTCAGTTTTAAAGCAGCTTTATTCAGAAGCAGTGTGTGCCCACAAGTGGACAGATTCCTAGTGAAATCTATGCACAGTGATGTGTTCCAAATAGACAACAAGTCCATGAACGGATGTAATCTTTCTGCTGTTCATTCACAGAGTCGGTAAACATCTAATGAAAATCTACTGAACACCAATGACGTACCAAGTACTCAACAAAGTTTAAAAGATGACTAAGGCATAAGCCCTGTCATTATAGATGTAGTAAATATTTGAATGAAGTTCAAAACAAAGGAGAATCCTGAGTAAACCAGAAACAGCATTACTGAGGGGGTTGGCCCTCCAGAGCGATGAGGCAGAAGAGAACAGAGGGAGGACAGCAGAGTTCATGTGAAGAAATGGTTAGCAACAAAGTAGTCAACAAGATGTGTAGACATTGTAGCTCAGAGGGTAAAGCTGATGACCTGCATTCTGATCCCCCACACCCACACAGTAGAAGGAAAGAACCAACTCCCTCAGACTGTCCCCAACCTACATGGGCACCCATCTGTACACAAGATAGACAGATAGATAGATAGATAGATAGATAGATAGATAGATAGATAGATAGATAGATAGATAG
>CAJQZJ010032944.1:75837-86201 GCA_907164525.1 Lophiomys imhausi | reverse complement strand
TAGATAGATAGATAGATAGATAGATAGATAGATAGATAGATAGATAGGTAGATAGATAAATGTAACACAGAAATAATCAAAACAGGCAAATAATTCAAAGGGAGGAGGAAAGAGGCAGAAGAAAAGCCCAACCAGGAAGGACTTTGAACTCTTTAGGCAGTATGAAACCCAGGGTCCTGACTAATTCACTAAGTCACAAAACACACACCCGACAGGAGACAGAGCTAATGAACAGACTCATGTCTTCTTTATTTGCATGTCTGTCTGGCCAGAGCTCAGGTCGCAAGTGTGCATTGTGTGAGTATGGAAAAGGGTAGAAACAGCGGCAACGGAACAGATCAGACAGACACAGGAAGTCAAGCGGCGGGGCGTAGCTTCTGAGTGTTGAAAAGGGTCAGGAATGGGGCTAACAAATTATGTAGCTGGCACAAATAGGCTTAAGGATGTATTTTGCCATTTTGGCAGGATGTATTATTTCCTAGTAATAAAATATAACATGGTAAGGTTAAATTACATAGGAGAAATGCATGCCTTAATGAGCTAAATTACAGATATTTGTTCCATAGAAGTAGGCTAATGATGACAATGACAGTAATCGGTTATTAAAATTAAGAATAACAAGATATTTTGAAATAGAGTAGCAGCTCCTGGCAGGTCACAGGAAGTGGTTATTAATTAATTCCCTCACAGGCGGAAAGGCTATCAGATGTATGATATCAAATGTATGAAGTTATTTTGAAAGTAAATTAAGAGGAACTATTATATTTCCTGGACCACTCAGGATTTGCAGAAGTCTTGTTTTTCAGACTAATGCGTTAACATTTCATCCTATCACAACAGAACGAGTTCCCCCTTAGACCATCCACTCTTCATCCTGTCCTCTTACAAAAGTCCCAACAGGATTAAATTTCATGTTTTTCTTGGATTTGGGAGAGCTTTAAGAAGTTTCTGAGTGGATGGAATGGAAAGATTAAAAATAAATAATAAACTAGAAAGGCTCCAATGTTTTCATAAACTGTTTTCCTTAAGACCACTCAAGGACTGAATTCAGTCGCCATATCTAGCAAAGAGCCCAGCTGTATTAAACTGACATGTTAGGGGAGTGCCTCTGTGGTCTATATTATCTTGCAACCCCTCCCTCTTCATGCCTGCTGCTTCACGGAACAGAGGAGAAGTTGCTTTATTCCATACCTTCTTACCAACTTCCAGCTGTGTGTTCGGTTACACAGACTGACAGTCACGTCCATAATATCTGGAGTTTGACCTCAGAAATTGAAATGGGGAGATGGCAAACCTGTGTGCGTCATGCCTCACTGTGCTGCATGAGAGGTGTAGTGGACACCGGTTTTTATCTCAGGATAAAACAGGCAGTCATTGGTGCCTGAGCAATTAGTGTATGTATTGATATTTGCTAATGTTTAGGAACACCTCCTGATGAGTGGTAGAGGAAGTGGCTGGCTTCAGACACAGGTTACTCTATTTGTTAGAATTTCATATCCTATTTAGTTCATTTCTGCCGCTTCCTCTGCCTCTCCAACTCTTCCCATGCCCCAACTCCTTCTGAAATTCATGACCTCTTCTCTAATTACATATGTATATACATATACAATGTGTGTGCGTATGTAAATAAGATAAATGAGTCTATTTTTAGCATTGCTCCTCTGTGTATGTGTTTATGGCCAACTGGTTAGAATGGAATAACTAATCAGGGGGCCCTCCTTACTGGAAGGAACTGATTCTTTCTCTCTGTCTCAGCCACCATTAATTACCTGGAGTTCTTCAACCAGAGTTTAGACCTTGTGAGATTTGCCCCATCCAGATGGACACATCAGTTGGTGTCATTTTTCAGGCCTTATTTAAGCAATTATATCGTTGAGATTTCATGGGTGTGGTTTCCCTGACATAAATAGTAAACATGTCCTGGTCCTCTGGGTCTTAACAATCTTTCCTGTCCACCTTCTGTGGTGTTCCCCGAGCGTTATGTGGATTATTTAGCATTGGGCATACCATGGTCAGTTGTCCTCTGGATTTTGACCTGTTGTGGATTTTTGTAATATAGTCATCTGCTGAAGAAAGAATTTTTCATTTTTAATAGTGAGATAGCCACAAGTTCTTAACAAAGGTAGCCTTGCGTGTTACCCTATATAGTATACATGATAAGCCTATATTGATCTGTTAGTAGTCACAAAACTAATAAGAATATTAGTAGAAAGTATCTCTTTATAAAACTCTAAAATTTTTATATACTATGCAAATGTGTTTCAAAATGGTTAGATATTATTTGGGCATAAGATATTTTTCATCTCCCACAAATGTGTTGCCATCCATTGAGCTATTCACAGTGACAGCTAAACATGGGGTTAAAATACATTTAATGTAGAATAGAAGTAGCCTTACATGGATAAAAGTAGCTTTTTTTCAGTCAGAAATCAGAAGTATGTTTTCTCTTATATGTGCATTTTAGTTACTCTCTGGGAAAATAATACACACAGCTTTAAAACATTACCTCATTTACCATGTTATCAAAACTCAGTGTTTTTGTAGTTCAGAATGTAATTATGAGAATGTGCTGTTGTTACATTACCTCTCGACGTGTATCTGGAATCGACTACAATTTAACCCAGATGAGTCTTCCCTTCTTGTTACCATTTCTATTTTTATGACAGTGACCAAGGTAGAATAGTAAGGCCATAGGCTAGCCCCTAGAGGACCAGCTAATGACAGACTCCTGCTCTAAGCTAACCATTGTACAAGTATCAGCTCTGATCTCCAAGTGACTGGAATAGAAGATATGCCCGTGAGCATCTGCTGTAACTATGAAACCTACACGTCAGAATACCAACAGTTGGATGAAGAGTGCGATTGACTCCAAATAAATGACAAGAAGTTTTTTGGAGGAAAACATTAGGCCGGCAGTGGAATTACCAGATAAGATAACAGCTCGGGTGTTATTCTTGAATAGTGAGCCTGTCGGGTCTTATTTTACATGCTCTGTTGTGTTCTGTTCACTGTGTTTTCTCATGTTAGGCATTCATGGTCCCACCTAGGAGCTTGTGCTTTTTTTCAAACGTAGGTCCTGCATGAAGAAACCACAATTCCAGGAACGGATTTGAAGCTCTCCTACCTGAGTTCCAGAGCCGCAGGGTACAAGTCGGTTCTTAAGATCACCATGACCCAGGCCGTCATACCATTTAACCTCATGAAGGTCCATCTGATGGTAGCTGTGGTTGGAAGACTCTTCCAGAAGTGGTTTCCTGCCTCACCAAACTTGGCCTACACTTTTATCTGGGATAAGACAGATGCATACAATCAGAAAGTCTACGGCCTGTCTGAGGCAGTTGGTAAGTTTCATGGATCTCCTCTCTGCACTGAAATAGTGGATTGATTCAAGGTCAAACGTATGAAGAGATTATCAGGAACCTGTGGCAAGAGCAGGGTAAGCAGATACGGTGGCAGCAAGTTCATCTAGGGAAGTCATAGGTTGTTGGTTTTCATCCACCATGGGAAAAGGAATGCATGCCATATGGTGAGAGGAAAGACTATCACTATTTCCAACTAGAATCATCTTACGAATTTCAGATTATTATATTCTTTCTCCTTGTTGCTGTTTTCGTGTTTCTTCCTTTTCCTGTGGTATCCTTTTCTATGTATTTCCTTCCCTTCCCTTACAACTTGACCTCACTACTTTTTAATCACCGTCTTAAAGTTTTCTGCATGTGACAGTGAGATGGTTTCAATCATAATGATGTTTAGCAGAATATCAAGCAAAATTTGGATCCCAGAATTATTTCAGCCCCTCTGACCAGAGGGCCAGTGGCAGGGTGATCTGAGAACATCAAGCCATTTGTTTCACGAGATGACTGGACAGTGCCATCAACGCTTGACATGTCAAATGCATCTTCAAGCTCAGGCCAGACGATCAACTGAATGAAAACATGGGTTTTATATCTTCCATTTTACTTAAAAATCGATTTTTGTTATACTCCAAAATTGACATTTAACTTACATTTGAATTAGTTCTCATCAGAGAGTTACCAATCCTTCATTCATTGTAAACTCTGAAGTCTTTTAATTGTAACTTGGTAATAATTCACAAATATTTTCCATAGTGAATGTTCTTAAGAACTAAACAATTTGGATTGTTTATATAACAAATAATGGTTTTAGTTGGTTTTTGTCTAATCAAAACTTGCTGCTAACTTAACTTCCTTGTTGTAATTATTTTAACTAGTTTCCCAATTTGACCCTAATATTGTGCTATGAATCCCTTGTAAGAGTGATGGGGGGGTGCTTATTTTCTATTACATCTGTATAAGGTAGCATTTGGAGATGGTTGGTTTTACCTTTCATATGGTCAGATCTCCTTACATTAAAAACAAACTGAAGCCAGTCTCTCAGGTCACAGTTGTGAGTTTCCCTGCAAATCATAAGATAGCTTCCTTTTTCCGCACGGTTGAGAGGGTGAGCTGTGATTCCCTTTGCTTACAGTGTCAGTTGGATACGAGTATGAATCTTGCCTGGACCTGACTCTGTGGGAGAAGAGGACGGCCATTTTGCAAGGCTATGAGTTGGATGCTTCCAACATGGGTGGCTGGACGTTGGATAAGCATCATGTGTTGGATGTTCAAAACGGTAAGCTCTTGCTCACAGTTGACGTCGCTCTGATTATACAGCACCAGCTTTTTATCCTCTGAACCCTGTAGAATTGGAATTAACAGGACAAAATAGTGATAACGCGGTCCTCGGAAGACCAGAAGAGCCTTGGAATCACATAATTCTCTTACTGAACTGTAAGATGGTCCTATGTGAACTGTTATAGTAATTTCCTCACTAGCGTGTAAGTTCCTGACTTTGGTGAAGTCATTCTGTCTATGTGAGTGTCTTCTCTCCAAATTCATTTGTGATTGCCTAATTCTACACAGCAGTTTGTGCAAAAAAAAAAAAAAAAAAGGGGGGGATTGGGCTTTAGAAGGAGTGACCAAACTGGAGGCAAAGTGATTTATTGTAAGCCAAGACAAAAATCCATGTGACTTTACCAAGAGATTTCCAGTAGATTCTTGACTCTTAGTCAATTAGTCTGTTCCAAGTGTCCAGCTGTATTTTTTTTCCTCCAAGTTCTGTTTAGTCTGTATTGAAAAAGATTAAAAAAAAAAAAACTTTTACTCAAAAATACAGTAGCTTGATTTTGTGACTATTAGGGGAAATATAAATGAATAATTTGAGAGAAAAAAGCTAAAATACTACTTCTAGCAGGCCTGATAATATGATAATAAACATGCTTTGGAGAAATACACTTCAGACATCACAACCAAGGATCCATGCCCTGCAAAATGTGAACCGTTCCATGACATAAAGAATATCCCGGGTGGGAAGAAATTCTGTTGCCTCTGCTGTGTTTCTGACAGTCTGTTAGCATGCTTGTCCACACGTCAGAGCATCCAAAGGTGCTTTGTTAAAAGCAGGCCCATGAGCTTACCAACTCTAACCTGTTTCAAGCCTTCCCATACAGAGAAGTCTCCACCTTCCTTCTATGACTAGCTTAAGGAAATATCTGTGTTTGTTGAGTAGTATCCCTTTTGACTTTTCGGAAGATTTGGAATGTTATATTGAGATGATCACACAATTAAATGCTCGTGACCTATGATCACCTTTACAGTGATGTTTCTTTGATGTTTATTCTATCTTTAAGAGTATTGGAAAGAATGTATCTTGACTTCCTAAGTATACTGACTTGAATGTAGTTTCCAAGTCACTATTTGAAAATGCTGATGTCTTACCTTGAGGAGATAATGGAGGGTAAGGAGTGGATCACTCTGGAAGGAAAATAAAAACAAAACAACTCCTCACGCCTTTACTGTCTTCGCAGCATAGTAGCTCTCTTCCTTTCCCATGGGTCCCGGTCATCAGATTATATTCCAGAAGGTTGGGAACGGAGCTCATTTCAGGCACCACATAGCACACACATTATAAATGTAGGGGTGTAGCTCAGGTAGGAAAGTGCTTGCCTCGAGTGCACAAACCCCTGAGTTTTATCCACATCACTTTAGTGGCACACACCTGGAATTCTAGTTCATGGGAAGAGATGAAGGCAGGAGGACCAGAGGCTCAGGATCATCTCTGGTTACATATAGGCAGCTTCACACTATCTAGAAAACTTTAAAAGTTTAAAAAAAAAAAAAGAATGTGGGACTCACACCCAAGGAGAACACTCCATATGTTGTCTCCAAGCCTCCCTTGAATCATCAGTGTTGTTTGAAATGATGGTAGTCTCAGTCTGTTATGTGAGTAATACTAAGCTGAATCGTGGTCTTTCAAAATGCGTAGGGAGTACCAACCATGCTGGTAGCTGCTCCCGATTAAATTATTTAAAATTATATTTCATATATTTTCTACCTATTTCCATATTCCTGCATGAGTCTTTCACAAGTAAATCTTAGGGAATACTGTTCTAAGTATATTTTAGTTGTGGTGAAAATATAGTAAAAGTTATAACCAGTTAGCTACAGGATTTCTCCAAGGGGGAGAAAAAAGCAATGGGAGAGTGTAGGCATCAAGCCCTAGATGGACTCCTGTAATCCCCTACTGTTGGGTTACTTGATAATAGAATTTAGAAAGATTAGGAAGTACATAGATATTGTATGGGGTTGAATAATATAGATATACATAAACACATGTATTCTAAACAAGAATAAAATATAAGAGGGTTTTTTTATTGCAATACCAGGTCAGATTTAAAAACTGAACTGCCAAAATTTCTGTCTTTCAGAAAACTGTTGAGTTATAAAATACGTTACTTTAAAATGTGAGGCCACCTAAGTCCCACGGCACACTGATGGCGGTTTCACATCTTATCCAAGAACAGTTTGACAAGGAGTGACTTTCCAAAGTGACATGTGTCTAATTGGATAAACAAAGTGATCTGTAACTGTGACAAGCTGGATCAACTATAGAGAAAGAGAAAGGAGGCACAAATGTTTGGGGGTGACGGGTGTCTGCTCAGGCATCCTGGAACAGGGAAACAAATATTGTAACGCTGGCCATTCTGTTGTGCTGTAATAGAGGGCCAGTCATTCAAACTAAGAGCATAAATCAGACGCACTGGAGCTGTAAGCCGACTCATAGAGCTCTTCTGATAGAAATTGCCAGAGCCAACTCTCCCAGGAAATTATACTTCCATAATTGTCAAATAATGTAATCACAGAAAGAAGAAATCTTAGGTATCATCCATATCTTCTTTGAATATTCAAGGCAAAAAGCATCTCATCTCTTGTTGTGATCCAGACTTATTTAAATTATTTTTCTTTAAATTTGAATAAACCTGTTTTATCATTCCTGATTTATTTATGTAAATTAGGCATGATTATTACATCACCCAAATAGCAAGACATTTTTTTTTAAAGTAATCACAAAATGCTCCTAAAATGTACTGAGCTATAAGGGGAATGCAATTATTCTGATCACTTCTTCACTTTCAAATTATCCCAAAGTGGAGGAAAAATCATGTTCTCGAGTTTTCTGTTTGTGCCTTTTCAAGATTATTCTTTTAACGGTCTATCTGCTAAGAAGTACAGTCATTAGCTCTGAGAACTACTCTGAGGCACAGAAAACCCAATAAATACGATATATATATATATATATATATATATATATATATATATATATATATACCACTCTGAAGTCAAAGCAGCAAATGGTTTATACAGATAATAATACACTGAGGAGTGTCATAAAATATACATGGAACGGGAAATGGCCGACCAGCCAGTGGGTAACAGATCCAAGCCATTGATCTGCATGTGGTAACAGTGAAGTGGACCAAAACTAAGTCTCAACTCAAATGTCATTTCTTACTAGGAAAATATTGAATATTCCCTGGGAATTTTTTTTCTCACATGTTCAGTGAAGGCTATTAAGGAGCAGACTGGCATTTTTGCCTTTGTAAATTTTTTGACAGTTTCATGCCTTAGAGTTCAACTTGAATAACAAGTTGGCCTTCTGCTTCAGTTTCATTGTGTTGGGCATTTTAAATAATTATATATTTATTTGTTTGTTTGTTTATATCAGATGAATATGAAGCAAGAGGGCCCCTTGACAATATGGTAGAGTTAAAAAATAGGCCTCCATAAGCCAGGGGATGGGTCAGTGGTTGATTGTGTTCTTACTATTGGAGAACTATAAATAAACACTTTCTAACTTTGTTCCCTTAAAGCATTTTTAGCTTTAAAAAAAAACTCATGGTAAATTCATAAGAAACTCAAGTTCCCAGGGTACATTTTTATTAATCAGGTTAACATGTAATATTTTCCATGTTGATCAACAATTAAGCAAACTTTCTGTTCCCTAAAGAACATTATTATAGAGCATGGTTCTCAAACCTGGTTGCACATTAAGATCGCCTGGAGAGTTTTTAAAAATCTAAATGCTAAGGCTGCACCCAGACCAATTAAATCAGAATCTCTTGGGGTAAGGACCAGCCGTCAGTATTTTTTATGGCACTCTAGACTGTTCCAATGGGTAGCCAAGATTGAGGATCGCTGGTGTTAAGAATTTGAGCTTTTAATTCTTCCTCTTAGTCCTTTGTTCTTCTCACTAGTCCTTCAATTCAATACAAACGGTACTTTTTAGATAATACCCTATGTGGTTTCTTATGTGATATCTTATATTAAGTTGTAAATAGCAGTCTTTCCATAAGAACTCTAAGGTTTCCAGTTCTGAATCCAAAAGACACTGCACTGCAGCGAGATTTCTAGGGGACACGCCTGCCTTTCACTGTTCATTTCCAGCCTAAGAAAAATGTACTTTCTTCCAGGCATACTATACAAAGGAAATGGGGAAAATCAGTTCATCTCCCAGCAGCCTCCGGTGGTCAGTAGCATCATGGGTAATGGCCGGAGGCGTAGCATCTCATGCCCAAGTTGTAATGGCCAAGCTGATGGGAACAAACTGCTGGCGCCAGTCGCTCTAGCCTGTGGGATTGACGGCAGTCTGTACGTAGGGGATTTCAACTATGTCCGGCGGATATTCCCTTCTGGGAACGTGACAAGTGTTTTAGAGCTAAGGTATGTCTTTCCTCTATTGGGGCCTTTAATCAAAGACTAACACACCCTTAAAAACGAGGTGGGACGTGAAACGCTGGTTGATCAATTTAAACATCTACCCCGCAGTCTAAAACTCACCCTAGAAAGAACTTAGTCCTTAAGTAGAGCTAGAAGGACAACAGTATACAGACAACAGAATAGAAAGTTGTCTGATATGGGGCATATCTTATTCCAGTGATTTTTCTGTGAACTAAAAGGTAAAACTATATTTTTTAATCACTTTAATTTTCCTTAGAATAGATAAGCAGCTCAGAAATTCATCTTTTATTGTGGTTGAATTGGAGGCCAAAGATGTTTTCTCTGAAATCCAGATGTGATAGTAAATAAACAAGAATGTTGGATGTCTAGTTGGGTCAACTCATTCATTGGCCATAATGCAGATAGTGACAACAGCATGTCATTGCTTTGCTTTAAACGTGATTATCAAACAAAGATTTTTGCCTACAAGGTTCATTGACAGTGTTGTCTCAGCTTAAATTGCAATTTTCTATGCAAGTAATTAAAACTCCGACATTGATCTCATTATATTTCACAAGCCTTTTCTAACTCTACTTTTCTTTACCTTTCTTTTATCTGCTGCCACCAAGAAATAAAGATTTTAGACATAGGTAAGCATCTTGCTTAAAGGTTATTGCATATTTTCCAATGTCCTTTTTATGTTTCAATGTGACTCTCTGAAATTGTTTTTAATAACACCATCTTGAGAGGAAACTCAGAATCACAGAACATCTAAGGAATTAAAACTGCTTAATTGGACAATTATATAACTTACTGCAAAATATATTGTGTGATTGAATTTTAGAAATATTTTCAAGTTGGTTCATAAAAAAAAATCTTGTCACAAAGAATTCTAGTGTACAATTACTGACTTATGTAACCTAAGCCTTATGAAACAAAACAAAATTTGAAACACAACAAAGTTCAGGGGGGTAGTGTAGCTTGACCAGTATCCAGGACACACCACATCAAAGCTATTTCAGTTTGAGAAACTATTTGAGAAAAATAATCTGAAAATATTGTACTATGGTAAATGTATGTTTTTTGTTTGTTTTTGTTTCAAGGCAGGGTTTCTCTGTCCTGGGCCTTACTCTGTAGACCAGGCTGGCCTCAAACTCAGTAAACTGCCTGCCTCTGCCTTCCAAGTGCTGGGATTAAAGACGTGCACAACCACTGCCTGGCGAAATTTTAAATTTACATATCTGTCTGATCAATATGCACATACTGCTAGGGACCCTCACTGATCTTGGGAAGGATCCTCCTCTAGGT
>CAJQZJ010032944.1:63733-75827 GCA_907164525.1 Lophiomys imhausi | reverse complement strand
AGTTTCAAGAAGTAGTATTTTTGGTGCCATTATTATGAAGGAAGACTTTCTTCAAAGCTAAAGATGAATATAGAGTACCATTAGCCCAATAGTTTTTCATGTCCTCTTGGTGATTATACTCGCCTGAAGAAGTTACATGCAGTAAAGCCTTGTCAGGATACTTTTCTGAACAGTTTTTAAAGACAAAAAAAAAAAAAACTGAAGAAGGAGGAGAAGGACCTGCTTTAAACAGAAGCTAGTGAAAAATGCAAGGGTTAGACATGCCAGATCTAGTTTGGCTGTTAAAATATCTAATGTGATGATACATTAAAAAGGCAGTGATATTTTATGTCAGATATCTTAGATGAATAAGTCAGTAGAGCTCACTGAAGCTGTTGTGGAGGCTGACAGCTAGCAAAAAGCAGAGTCCTGCTGACAGACATGTAACTGCTGTCGATCAGAACACCCTGGCATGGTCTCAGGACCCTTCCCTAAGGTTCTGTATTGATCTTACCCTTCCAACTAATGGCCCGGTCACATGCTAAAGATTAACACTAAATCTCCCCCTGGAACGCTGAGCAAACTTTGAGAAGCCCCAACTGAATATCAACACTTTTCTGCTTGTTTTCTTGGTAGCTATGGAGAAAAGACATGGAGAGACAGACAGGTGTGCACACCAGCCCCACGTGAACATGCTGCAGGCAACACAGAAAGTCTGGGAAAGCCTACCTTTTAACAAGCTGGCCTAGTGTATGCCAGGCATTGTGCCAGATACTTTTGGTGTGCTATTAAAAAGCTACAGAACAATCCCTCAGGTGACACAGGAGGTAATGGAGGGGGGAAGGCATCTCATCCCAAGATACATAACTGAGAAACGTGAAACGGAGACTTGAGCCCCTCTTGAGTATGTGCCCTTTCCACTGTACCATGCCTCGTATTTTTATATATTCCCCATGGCTAGGATGCTATAGGGAGAATTTTCTAGAAATGCAAAAAAAAAAAAATAAGAAAAAGAAAGCTAGACTGACTTCATGGTCATTTGGCAAGTTATTTACAACTATCATCTCTGGAAAAAACAAACTGTGTTTGGAACTCTGCTGTTACGTTTACTGCCATAGAATATGGAGTCAGTAGATACTACCAGCTCATGATATTTGACAGTGACATTTATGGTAGTCCCTCTTGCCTGGTCCTCTGTCAGCTCCTCTGTGTGTCATTCCAACCACATTTGAGCTTCTACATTTCCTTTCTGTGCCACCCAGGCAGGGCATGCTATTTGAGTTGAGAATTGATACTCAAGAACATTGAAACTAACTGGCAAATGATTAGCCCCCATGTGCCAGGCACTTTCATCTTTGATAATCTAAGACGAAGCTCCCTCGGAAAGTCACATGGAATAACAACCTAGACATATATGTCACCGACTAAGATCGTCAATACTATTTCTTGACACATTATGTATACAACTGTCCAATGAAGATGGTTCTTGGAGGGAGAGAAAACTGCGAGATGCCAGGACAGTAAGGAAGTTTCAAGAAAGTGTTGATATTTGAGTTAAATTTAAAAATAAAATACGCTTGATCAGAATAGCAGGAAGAAAGACATTCACAGGACCAAAAAAAGAGAATAAATAAATAAACTGGGATCTAAGACAAAGTAAACAAGATATTTCAAGAGTAGTCAGACCTACTCCAATAAGACAAGGATTTGGGTTGGGTGACAATGAGACACAGGTGGAAGCCAGTTAGGGTCAGCTTGCTGAGGGCCGCCTTGAGCTCGCTGAAAAAAATGACTCAGAGGTGAGGAAATATTTTAGGGTCATGAACAGGTGGCATGTTCGAGGTGGCCTGTCAAGAATACTAATATGCTTGATAAAATCACTTAGGAAGTTAACACACCGGACCATGAGAGTCAACACATCTAAAAGAGGAGGCTCAGCAATGAGGAAATCAGCCAGTAGGAAGCCAGACACGGGTGAGGTTGTACCTTCTATGTAGTTAGAAAGATGAAGGACAAGCCTCACCCAGTGGCACATGCCTCTGATCTCCGCACTTGGAAGGCTGAGGTATCTGATCACTGCAAATTTCCAACCACCCTGGCCTAGAGAGTGAGTAGAAAAAAAAAGAGAGGCAGAAATGTAGATAACGTACAAGATATTTGAGCCCCGTTCATCAAACTGATAATGGCATCATCAATGAACTTAATGACTGTGTTTCATAACTAAGTTGGCCTGACAAAAATCAAAATACTTAAATTCATTAGAGCTTCCTCATTTAGCTTTTAAAAAAAAAAAACTGAAATTATTTCCAAGCTTAGTGACACAGGCCTGTAACCCTAGCTACTTGGGAGGCTGAGTCAGATATAACAGGAGTTCAAGGCCAGCCTGGGTAAGTTAGTGAGACCCTCTCAAAATAAAAAGTGGATAAAAGGCATGAGTGTGCCTCAGCAGTAGAGCTCCTGCCCAGCGTGGGAAAGGCCCGCTTTCAATCCTCATTACAACCGGAAAGAAGTGTTTTAAAGTGGGGCTGGAGAGATGGCTCAGAGGTTAAGAGCACTGGCTGCTCTTCCAGAGGTCCTGAGTTCAATTCCCAGCAACCACATGGTGGCTCACAACCTTCTATAGTGAGACCTGGTGCCCTCTTCTGGCCTGCAGGTGTGTATGCAGACAGAACACTGCATACATAATAAATAAATAAAACCTTTTTTTTTTTTTTTAATGTTTTAAAGGAAAGAATGGTGCAAGGAAGGAAATGGAAGTCTGGTCTGAAACATCTTCCTGTTTGCTAGCTTCACTTTCATGACAGCCTCATTTTTTCTGCACGACAGAGCAGTTTTGAGTAAATCAGGAACAAGTTATGGGAAGAAAGGAAATCACAAAATGTAACTAATTCTACATATAGTAATGGCATTGTCAATTGTAGATGATTCAGTAAGCACAGAATATCTGCTGCTGGTCCTCTTCCTGTATCTCATGCGCCATAAGCTGTCATTTGTTATACTAATGGAAGCCATAATAAAAACATTGGCCAAGAATATTAAGACATCATCTTATTATTTTAAAATGCACATAGGATGTTATTATGCCAAATTATTAAGTACTGCCAATATATTCTGTAAAATAAAATTCCTTCGCTATATTTAGTTATTTAAATTTTTACTTAAGTGGTAACACTAAAATGATTGTAAAATGGGTTTCTGTTTGATATTCTAAATCTCTCCCTCTGACATTTATTACTTTGCTAACAGATCTCTTTAGTGAGATAGTAAATTTTGGCTCACGCTTGTTCAAATTCCTTAAATTCCAAATTAAAATTCTTAAGTTAATTCATTAATACCAGCCAAGAGGCATTTGAACATATAGGGCTAAAAAAAAATCAACTTTGTGAATTGTATATTACCAATTAAAAGATCAAAGAAAATCTCTATCAAAAGTCTTATGAGCTTGAATTAATTAAACTTTCAATATAAAATTATCAAAATGAGTCAGCATTTCTTATTGACTTAATAGAAAGACCATCTTGCAATCCCTGTTTGCAGTCATCTAAAAACAGTCTGTTGGTTACCATAAAATAGGCAGTTTTGATTTTATACATAAATAGAGTTTGTTCTGCTTCTTCCGATGCTTTGTGAGCTGAGAGCTGTGGTACAGTTTCCAAGTGCAGAGATAAAAGCATTAATTGCGCATATGTACTGTGTGAGTGTCTCTCTCATCTAAGAGGGCTGGATTGTGAGAAAATAAATGAGTGTAACCAGCCGGCACTTGCCCCTGGATCTGTATCCAGTTGACAAGACTGTAGGGAAGATGTCTTGATAACTAGATCCGGGTCATCCTGGATAAGTTAAGAATCAAGGTGCAGTATACGAAAGAGGTCAGCTTGCGCTCGCTTCCTTACTTTTGCCGCTGTTGGTCCCAATGGCCATTTCAAACCCTTCTGAAACAGCAAAATCTCGGACAGTCAGTGCCACGGAAGTGCTTGGTGCTTGTTGAACACAGATGACCCCCCCCAAAAAAAAAAAAAAAACGTGGCCTTTGTTAATTCCTGTGCCCTGTGAGCAACTGCAGACCTCTGATTACACACTAGATGCCTGTCTCATCAGAAGCCCACTGCCCTTCCGTACCAACCCACCAGCCCCTCCATGACCTCCAGGACACTAGAAAGCTGGTTCTAGCACAGCCTGTCAGGGAACCCTTCAGGCTTACAGTTAATGCTCTTGAGTCAGACTCCTGCTGCATGTGTGATTCAGGACGCCACTGCCACACGGCTGTCAACTCAAATTTTCCAAGCTCACTTTTATCTTGTGTGTGTGTTTTTTTTTGGGGGGGGGTGAGGTTTTAATTTAATTTACTTTTTAGAGTTTTATGCATGAGTTCTGTATCTACATCATTTCTGCTTCTGCTTGCCAGACCTGTCCCAGTCACATTTGTGACTTCTTCATTGTTGTCACGTGTGTGTAAATATCTATGTGTGTGTGTGCATACCAATGAGACCATATAGTGTTGCTCATATGTACATGTTTTTAGGGCTGACCATTTGGAATTAGATAACCTGTCAGAGAGCTTATCTCTGAAGCAAAATGATATATTCATATCTTTTCTACCCACCTACCTACCGATCTACCTATCTATCATCTATGTACCTTTATATTATCTATGTGCCTACCTATCTCTATCAATCATCTATCCACTTACCTATCTACCTACCTATCATCTATCTATGTATGTACCTATATACATATCTATCTATCTATCTACATATGTACGTATCTACCTGTCTATCATCTATCTACTTACCTATCATCTATCTATGTATGTACCTATATACATATCTATCTATCTACATATGTACGTATCTACCTGTCTATCATCTATCTACTTACCTATCATCTCTCTACCTACCTACCTATCATTTGTCTATCTAAATACATACATGCATACCTACCTGTCTGTCTATACCTATCTATCTCAGCTGCTGTTGGTTGTCTGTAGCTCTTCAATTTCCCCCATCCATGTCGGCATGTCAGCTGGTGGTACCATTTTTGTCCTGTTTTGGAAGCTCTGTGTGAGGCTAGGGTCTAAGGAGTAGCTGTCCTTTGCCAGCCAAGACTGCACCTCCTCTCTTGGACCATGAGCTCTTCCACATTGTTCTGGACAATAGGATTGTGTGTTCAGTGAGACTTTTCACTTACCAAATTTTGTAAAGCTGCATTGCTTGATTTGAAAGTGTATGTGTCTTCAGGACCCTGACTGCAAGCTGCAATCCCACCACAGTGGAGGCAGGTGGATAACGAGTTTGAAGCCAGACTAGGTGACATTATGAGCTCAGGGCTAGCCTAGGTTATATAATGAGACCCTGTCTCAAAAGAAAGTGAAGCACCCTTGTTTTAGGGAAAGAAGGAGAAACACTACCCCACCTCTCCCCACCTCATGGATATGATCACATCACCACCCCAGTAGACAATACTGGTGCCAATCAGTCCCCAGCCTTGAATATGTATTGGTTTTGCACACCAAGAAATCTCATGCCCCTTGACTAGAGAGTGGACTGACAACACTCAGATAGCCAAGCTCTAGTGCATCAAAATGAAAGATATGATGAAAATGTATGCACAGCTCAAGGAACTTTGTTATAATTACTCTTGAAACAACTCAGTGGACATCTTAAGGGGAGCCTGAACATTGCCCTGATGGTTTAGTGTGTTCCAGAGTGCTGATTTGTGAGCAGAAATAAGCAGATTTGAATCTATTCATATTCTGAGACTTTTTCTTTCTAATATTTTCAGGAAGCAAGTCAGACCTTACAATATTATGAAAGGTGTATTGAAATGTCACAGTGAAACAGGATAAGAGCCAATATTCAGAACAGTTGATTCTTACTGAGTATGTCTTATGGTTTCTACTACACTCCCCTGCCAGTGGGAAACACCAGGAGAAACTATGGCTTGTTATTGTAAAAAAAGCCTCTTATATTAAAGGACACACATTTACCACTTATAAAAAACACGAGGCTAGAGATGGCACAATGAATAACACTGGTTACTATGAAAGCAAGAGAACCAGGGTTCAAACATCCAGTGCCCACGTGAAAACCAGACACATTTGCGCATGCCTATATTTCTAGCATTGGGGGACAGAGGCAGGTGGATTAGGACCTCCCTGGTCAGCTATTTTACCTGGCTTTACAAGCTTCAGATTCAGTAAGAGCCCCTGTCTGAAAACATGGGGATGACAATAGAGGAGGAGGACAACCAATATCAACACACACGCACACACAAACACACACACAGACACAGAAAAACTAAATGAAAACTAAAAAGAATGTTAAAAGAGTAAGAATTGTTTCATTACAGTATAACATAATTAGTAACAAAAATCTGCTGTATCATTATTATACTTAAAATGTATATACAAATATATGTACAACATATATACAAAATATACAAAACTTATATTGCATGTTTTTAATATTTTTTGAGATTATAATATAATTACATCATTTCCCTTCTCCCTTTCCACCCTCCAAATTCCTATGAATTTCCCCCTTGCTTTCGTTCAGATCCATGGCCTCTTTTTCTTTAATTGTTATTGTTGGTGTTTGGTGGTGGTGTGTGTGTGAGAGAGAAGGGAGAGTGAGAGACCCCAAATGGTGACTCTTCCTTGGGGAAGACTATTTCTCTCACTCTCAGCATTCTTAGTTGCCTGTAGCTCTTTGTGTAGAGTTGAGGCCTCGTAAGTTTGGTGTCACCCTTGTTCAGATCATGTTTCAGTTAGCCATGTTGATGAGGCTTCATGTGTGCAGATCATTCTATGACGTGTCTTCTAAAAAATACAATCTCACAAACGGTTCACATACACAATGAATATAATGTAAATGAGTGTTTAACTTTTTGTGTATCTGACTGTGATGAGAAGAAGGGAAGCAAGATGGAGAGAGAGAGAGAGAGAAAATATAAAACCAAGCTTGTTATCAAAAGATGTACGTTACTTAATGGGTTCCATCTTCATTGAAACACCAAATCATTTAAACTATTTTTAGTCTTTTCCAGAAGACCATATTCGCACATGGTCTAAAAGTGACATTCCTAAGAAACTAGTGTTCATAGATTGCCTTTTAAATTTGAATAGATTATCTCATTTATCCCCATAGTTCTGAACAGACACGGAGCTAGCATGCTTTATTTGCATTTCTGGATTATAATAGAACAACTAAGACAGACAGAATGCTGCCTTGGAGCTGGGGAGGGGGTGGATATTGTTTGTTGTGGTTTTATAGCAAAAGCAAAGTGATAATTCCTGACAATAGTCGTGAAGTTTGTCATATGTTTAGTCATTAGGGAATGTGCCAGGGAGGTCTTTCCCTGAATAAATGTCATCTGTCCACTGGAGCAAACAAATGTAGAGAACTTCCTTTTTTGTTTTAAGCTCCACCATATTGCCTCTAAAGGTTTTTAAGAATGGTTGTTGGTGGGGGCTGGAGACATGGCTCCATAGTTAAGAGCACATGCTGTTCTTCCAGAGGACCCACATTTGATTCCTCAGCCTCATGGCAGCTCCCAACAATCTGTAACTCCAGTTCCAAGGGATCAGATGTCCTCTCCTGGCCTCCTTTGGCACCAGACATGCACATGGTACACACACATTCTTGCAGGCAAAACATCCATACACATAAAATGTAAAATAATAATAATAATACTTTACATTACATTAAAAACAGTGGCTGACAGTAAGTGGTTGAATCCTCAACATCAAGCCAGAAAGAAAAATATCACAGACTCAAAAATATCTCATCTCAGAGATTTGCTACCTCAGATTACAATCTAAGTCATTGCCCCTGTCCCTGCTCTTTGTCCAGACGATTTAGAAGCACTTTCTCATGGTGTGTTTATTTCACTTTTCATTTCCCTCTGTGTACAAGGAGTAGCTCTCTCCTAATACTTACATGTGAATCTTTTTTATTTTTACAGTAGCAACCCAGCTCACAGATACTACCTGGCTACGGATCCTGTCACCGGGGATTTGTACGTTTCTGATACTAACACCCGCAGAATTTATCGCCCCAAATCGCTCACGGGGGCAAAAGACTTGACGAAAAATGCCGAAGTGGTTGCAGGCACTGGAGAACAGTGCCTTCCCTTTGACGAGGCCAGGTGTGGCGACGGAGGGAAGGCTGTGGAAGCCACACTCATGAGCCCTAAAGGTACCGGCAATTATCAACTCTAGCTTTCCTTTTTACTTTACTTTTTTTCATAAAGGTTGAAAAAAATCCATCGAGTGCTTGTTGTGGTTAATGCTGGGTCTAATGTTTTATCGCCAACTGTGTTCTGGAAAACTGCATCACATCTAGTGTTTTAAAAGCCATTTAGCATGGAACTGCTAGAAGCTAAGTTGATTTTTATAGTAAGCATCAGGTTCTTGACTTTTTAAAAACAAAATCATCATACTATTGAGTTTTGTTTTGTTTTGTTTTCAACTTTTCAAAGACTAAAACAACCAGTCTACATTATTCAGGTCATGTCCTACTAAACTTCAGATTCCTTCATTGTCCTGGAATTTCCTTGTCATGAATGAGTCCCAGACCTCTGTGAAACCATCACTAAGCAACCCTACTAGCTCTCACCCACTTCGGAGCTATTCAACTTTTGTCTCTATGCCATGGGAAAAACTGCTTGCTATGAGGAATTTGGGGAGGTAACGGACTAAAACTCTATGTGATAAAAGCTTTAAAGGAGTCGAGATTGACTCCTTGCTCGAGTATTGTGCCTTCCTTTACAATGGGGTTTGGTTTGGAAACTTTATTTTCATTATAACCAGGGAGGATTATGGGAGCAAGGGCTGGAAAAACAATATTTGCTATACTGAATTATTCATAATGGCAAAGTTTATTGTAAGAAGGTCAGCTAAACACTACCCTCGCCTCAGATCTGTCTTTGTTGGAAAGAATGTCATGACTATAAGTAGACTCTAACAGAATCTAAGCCTGTCCCTCTAATGTGTGGCCTACCTTGGTACTGTCAATGTTATTTTGTATTTGAAGCATACAAGCACCGTACCTATGAGGTTCGTGCACTTGATAGAAAGTCTTTTGAATTCTTTGTCGCGTTTCTTTATTTACGTAGATGTATTTGAATTGTAAATGCCTGTATGTGTGACTTTTTTTTTTTCATCTTAAGATTTTGCAATCAGTACTCTTAACTGCCACCTACCACCCATTTTATTACCAGGACTAAGTTTTTAATTTGTCACTGGGCCTAAGGATTTAATGAAAATTAAAATCATTAATTTTTTTAAAAAGTAACTCTTAATTCTCTTGGATAAAGGAATGGCGATTGATAAGAATGGACTGATCTACTTTGTTGACGGAACCATGATCAGAAAGGTTGATCAAAATGGAATCATATCAACTCTCCTGGGCTCCAATGACCTCACGTCAGCCCGACCTTTAACCTGTGACACTAGCATGCATATCAGCCAGGTACTGAATTAAGCCAAGGTGTTTGCTTCTGAGTGTCTCAGTTTGCTCTCTGTGGTTTGTTTGTCTCAATTTGCCAGCAATGGTACCATGTTAAACTGCATCTATCAGGCATGGGAGTGGTTAGGATACAACCATTCTGTTTAAATGCATATTCTTCGGTAATTCTGCATTCGATGAATTCGGTGAAATATAGAACAAATTAGTGCTAAGAAATGCTAAGCATGTGTAATAAAATTCCACAAAAGTAGCAGCATGCAGATACTCCAAAAAGAACAAAACAGTTTAAATCCCTAATCTTTTGATTGCATGGGCTCCTTGAGTACAAGAGAAAACACACTATGATTAGTCCCAAGGGGCTTATATTTAGAATTAGGAACTTAACTATTGGCCTGATTGAGAACACAATAGAATCCTAATGTATTCATAACCTAGGAAGCTGTGGCATTTGGCTGTTATTACTGCTACACGGAGCATATGTGTTCATGTCTCAGCAATGTCTGTTGACTCACTGTGCAGAAGTGTACTTGCTGTCTGGCTATAAACAGCAAATCTTTCCATGCACTGACTGCATTTTTAAATAAGATGATATTTCCTACATCCATCTTCGCTCAAAAATTTTAGGTTTGATTTACCAAGTGGGATAAAAACAGCTTTCAAACAGTTTATCAAATTAAGGTCTAATTTACTCTTGTAGCAAATTAACTGCAGCGTAGTAACTGACTAACCAGGCCATTTCTTTCTTTATTAAGGTTCGTCTGGAATGGCCCACTGACCTTGCCATTAACCCTATGGATAACTCCATTTACGTCCTGGACAATAATGTAGTTTTACAAATCACCGAAAACCGTCAAGTCCGCATCGCTGCGGGGCGGCCCATGCACTGCCAGGTCCCTGGAGTGGAATACCCCGTGGGGAAGCATGCCGTTCAGACCACACTGGAGTCAGCTACGGCCATCGCCGTGTCCTACAGTGGGATCCTTTACATCACCGAAACTGATGAAAAGAAAATTAACCGGATAAGGCAGGTCACAACAGATGGGGAGATCTCCTTAGTGGCTGGGATACCTTCGGAGTGCGACTGCAAAAATGATGCCAACTGTGACTGCTACCAGAGCGGAGATGGCTATGCCAAAGATGCCAAACTCAGCGCACCATCCTCCCTAGCTGCCTCTCCAGATGGTACGCTGTACATTGCAGATCTGGGAAATATTCGGATCCGGGCAGTGTCAAAAAATAAGCCTTTACTTAACTCGATGAACTTCTACGAAGTCGCCTCTCCGACTGACCAAGAGCTCTATATCTTTGACATCAATGGTACACACCAGTATACTGTAAGCTTAGTCACGGGTGACTACCTGTACAACTTTAGCTACAGTAATGACAATGACATCACTGCTGTGACAGACAGCAACGGCAATACCCTCCGAATCCGCAGGGATCCGAATCGGATGCCCGTCCGGGTGGTGTCTCCAGATAACCAAGTGATCTGGTTGACCATAGGCACCAACGGGTGTCTGAAAAGCATGACCGCTCAAGGACTGGAATTGGTTCTGTTTACTTACCATGGCAACAGTGGGCTTTTGGCCACCAAAAGTGATGAAACAGGATGGACGACGTTTTTTGAGTAAGTATATGAAAATCCTACTGTGATCATAAAATATTGATATTTTAATAGAGTCTGTAATAATACAAGATGCTTAAGGACTGGAAAGAACTATATTACTGAGGTCCTAATGTTTCTATAATTTTTAGATCCCTCTTTGAAAAAAAAAAAGGCAAAATTATGAAAATTAGATGCAGAGCCCTAGAAGAAACCCATACATGTGAAACTCCTCGGAGATTAAATTTCATTTAGTTCCATGGTAAATTCACCTCTCCTTGGGAGCTGACATTTTGCTCCGAGTACACTTAGCAGATTAGTGGCAAACCTTTCAACGAACAATCAATCCAGAGCTTTAGTTTGAGGCCTAAACCCTCTGGGTTTGGATTTGTCTGGTTGCTAAAGCTGCCTGTGGTGGAAGCCTTCATGGAAGGAAAACTTTGAAAATCGTCTACAACGAACTTGTCTGGTTCCTGCAAATGCTATGCTTATCCAAATAAGAGGGCTTAGCTTTCACAGTCAGTTGTTGGAAAAGATACACCACACTTTAAAAGGACTTGGCAAGCCAAATGCAAATGGGGACATTGGCCACCATTGGAAAGCGTGTGAGAGAAGGTGAGGGGACTTATGAAGCCAGGGCTTTTGTGTGGAGAAGTGGCCTCGGCGATATGCTCTCTGATCACCTTTTGTGAGGTCAGGGAAAGCATAATGAAAATTAGCTGTTGTACATTTTGTGGTGTGTGTACTTTACAGTGAGCGTGTGTGTGACATGTGGACAAAAGCAAGCCAGTCCTTGGGAGGAATATTTTGAGTCCCTTGGTGTGATTTTTTTCACAGTGATGTGCTGAAGCATAAATATTTCCTCCAAGAACAAACCTCTAAAATGACAATAGAAGTCACTAGAAAATTCATTCAGTACACAAATATTTTTCACACAACTTCTGTGGAATGGGTCCTACATGGAAAGCTTTGGTCCCCTGTAGTTCGAGCGGCTTTTCTTTTTTGACGGGCTCCCTTTTAATAAAGCTAATGTTCCCCAGCAGCA